>JAUCRC010000049.1:0-139149 GCA_032399595.1 Tetragonula carbonaria | reverse complement strand
ATGACTTATGATGTATGGTGTATGATGTATGATGTATTATGTGTCATGTATGTTGAATGACGTATGATGAACGATGAACGTTGTATGATGTATGATGTATTACTTATGATGTATGATGTATGATATATGATGTATGCGGTATGATGTATGTTGTATGATGAATGATGAGCGATGGACGATTTGTGATTTATGATGTCTGATGTATGTGTATGATGCACGATGTGTGATGCATGATGTATGATGAATGATGTATGATGTATGATGATGTGAATGTATGATGAACGATGTAAGATGAACGATGTATGATGAACGATGTATGACGTATGATGTATGATTCATGATGCATGATGTATGATGCATGATGTTTGATGTAGGTTGTATGACGTATGATGTTATGAAGCGATGACGTTAATTATGATGATGAACGATGTTTGAAGAACGATGCATGATGTACGATGTATGATGTACGATGTATGATGTAAGAAGTATGATGAATGATGTATGATGAACGATGTACGATGTATGATGTATGATGTATGATTTACGATGTATGATGTATGATGTATGATGTATGATGTATGATGTATGATGTATGATGTATGATGTATGATGTATGATGAACGATGTATGATGAACGATGTATGACGAAAGATGTATGATGAACGATGTATGCGATGAATGATGTACGATGTATGATGAATGATGTATGATGATCGATGTATGATGAATGTGTATGATTAACGACGTATGATGAATGATGTATGAAGAAACAATGACGATGTATTTAACATGAATGATGTATGATGTATGATGTACGATGTATGATGAACGATGTATGATGTATGATGTATGATGTATGATGTATGATGTATGAAGAATGGTGTATGATGTATGATGTAAGATGTATGATGTATGATGTATGATGATCGATTTATGGTGAACGATGTATGATGAACGATATATGATGAACGATGCATGCTGCCCGATGTATGATGAGCGATTTATGATGTATGATGTATGATGTATGCTGTATGATGCACGATGTATGATGCATGATGTGTGATGTATGATGAATGGTTTATGCTGTATGATGAACCACATATGATGAACGATGAAAGATGAACGATGTATGATGAACGATGTATGATGTATGATGTATGATGCATGATGCATGATGTATGATGCATGATGTTTGATTTATGATGTATGATGTATGATGTATGATGAACGATGAACGTTGTATTATGTATGGTGTACGATTTATGATGTGTGATGTATGATGAACGGTGTATGGTTAACGATGTATGATGAACGATGTATAATGAACGATGAATGTTGAACGATGTATTGCGTTTGATGTATGAAGTATGATGAACGATGTACGATTAACGATGTAAGACTTATGATGTATGGTGTATGATGTATGACGTATGATGTATGATGTTTGATGTTTGATGAACGACGAACGTTGCATTATGTATGATGTACGATTCATGATGTATGATGTATGATGAACGATGAATGACTTATGATGTATGATGTATGATGTATGATGTATGATGTATGATGTATGATGTATGATGTATGATGTATGAAGTATGATGTATGATGTATGATGAATGATGAACGATGTATGATGTATGATGTTTGATTTATGATGTATGATGTATGATGTATGATGTATGATTTATGATGTATGATGTATGATATATGATATATAATGTATGAAGCATGATGTATGATGAATGATGTATGATGTATGATGTATGATGTACGATGTGTGATGAACGATTTATGATGAACGATGTATGATGTACGATATATGATGCCCGATGTATGATGAGCGATATATGATGTATGATGTATGATGTATGCTGTATGATGCACGATGTATAATGCATGATGTGTGATGTATGATGAATGATTTATGCTGTATGATGAACTACATATGATGAACCATGAAAGATGAGCGTTGTATGATGAACGATGTATGATGTATGATGTATGACGCATGATGCGTGATGTATGATGCATGATGTTTGATTTATGATGTATGATGTATGATGTATGATGAACGATGGACGTTGAATTATGTATGGTGTACGGTTTATTATGTGTGATGTATGATGAACGATGTATGGTGAACCATGTATGATGAACGATGTATGATGAACGATGTATGTTGAACGATGTATTGCGTATGATGTATGAAGTATGATGAGCGATGTACGATTAACGATGTATGACTTATGTTGTATGGTGTATGATGTATGACGTATGATGTATGATGTTTTATGTATAATGAACGACGAACGTTGTTTTATGTATGATGTACGATTTATGATGTATGATGTATGATGAACGATGAATGACGTATGATGTATGATGTATGATGTATGATGTATGATGTATGATGTATGATGAAATATGTTTGACGAACGAAGTATGATGAACGATGTATGATGAACGATGTATGATGCCCGATGTATGATGAGCGATGGACGATTTATGATGTACGATGTATGATGTATGCTGTTTGACGCACGATGAATGATTCATGATGTATGATGTATGATGTATGATGTATGATGTATGATGAACGATTTATGATGGACGACATATGATGAACGATGTTTGATGAACGGTATATGATGATCGATGTATGATGAAATGAGTATGAAGACGACGAATGATGTTTGATGTATGATGTATGATGTATGATGTATGATGAACGACGAACGTTGTATTATGTATGATGTACGATTTATGATGAACGATGTATGATGAACGATGTATGATGAACGATGTATGATGAACAATGTATGATGAACGATGTTCGATGGACGATGTATGATGAATGGCGTATGATGTATGACGTATGATGTATGACGTATGATGTACGATATATGGTGAACGATATATGATGAACGATGTATGATGAACGTTGAATGATGCCCGATGTATGATGAACGATGTACGATGTATGATGTGTGATGTACGATTTATGATGTATGATGTAAGATTTTTGATGTATGATGAACGATGTATGATGAACGATGTATGATGTGCGATGTATGATGAACGATGTTTGAAGAACGATGCATGATGAACGATGTATGATGCACGATGTACGATGAACGATGTATGATGGTCGATGCATGATAAACAATGTATGATGAACGATGTTTGATGAACGATGTACGATGAATGACGTATGATGTATGACGTATGATGTATGATGCATAATGTATGATGTATTGTGAACGATGTATCATGTGTGAAGTATAATGTATGTTGTATGATGTATGATGCATGATGTACGATGTATGATGAATGACGTATGAAGAACGATGTATGACGAACGATGTATGATGAACGATGTATGATGAAAGATGTATGTTGACCGATGTATGGTGTTTGATGTATGAAGTATGATGAACGATGTACGATAAACGATGTATGACATATGATGTATTGTGTATGATGTATGATGTATGATTCGTAATGTATGATGTATGACGTATGATGAACGATTTATGATGAACGATGTATGATGAACGATGTATATTGAACGTTGAATTGTGTTTGATGTATGAAGTACGATGGACGATGCATGATTAACGATGTATGACTTATGACATATGGTGTATGATGTATGATGTATGATGTATGATGTATGATGTATGATGTATGACGAACGATGTATGATGTACGATGTATGATGAACGATGTATGTTGAACGATATATGGTGATAGATGTATGAAGTATGATGAACGATGTACGATTAACGATGTATGACATAATATGTATGGAGTATATGTATGATGTATGATGTGTGATGTATGATGAATCACGTATGATGAACGATGTATGATGAACGATGTATGATGAAGGATATATGATGTATGAAGTATGATGTATGATGTATGATGAATGATGTGCGATGTATGATGTATGTTGTATGGTTTATGATGTATGATGTATGATGTATGATGTATGACGTATGATGTATGATTTATTATGTATGATGTATGATGAAGGATATATGATGTATGAAGTATGATGTATGATGTATGATGAATGGTGAACGATGTATGATGCATGATGTATGATTTATGGTGTATGATGTATGATGTATGATGCTCGATTTGTGATGAACGATGTATGATGAACGATGTATGAGGAAAGATGCATGATGCCCGATATATGATGAATGATGTACGATGTATGATATATGATGCATGATGCCTGATGTATGATGCATGATGTTTGACTTATGATGTATGGTGAATGATGTATGATGAACGATGAACGTTGTATTATGTATGATATATGATGTATGATGTCCGATGTATGATGAACGATGTATGATGTTTGATGTATGATGTATGATGTATGATGTATGAAGGATGATGTATGATGTATGATGATCGAATTATTGTGAACGATGTATGATGAACGATGTATGATGAACGATGCATGATGTCCGATGTATGATGAACGATGTACGATATATAATGCTTGATGTATAATGTATGATGTATGATGTATGATGTATGATGAACCATGTATGGTGAACGATGTATCATGGACGATGTATGATGAGCGATGTATGATGAACGATGTATTTTGCACGATGTATGGTGTTTGATTTATGAAGTATGATGAACGATGTACGATTAACGATGTATCACATATGATGTATGGTATATGATGTATGACGTATGATGTATGATGTATGATGAATGAGGTATGATGAACGATGACCGTTGTATGATGTATGATGTATGATGTATGATGTATGCTGTATGATGTATGTTGTGTGATGGACGATGTATGACGAACGATGAATGATGAGCGATGGACGATTTGTGATTTATGGTGTCTGACGTATACTGTATGATGCACGATGTGTGATGCATGATATATGATTTATGGTGTATGATGTGTGATGTATGACGAACGATGTATGATGAACGACGTAAGATGAACGATGTATGATGAACGATGTATGACGTATGATGTATGATTCATGATGCATGATGTATGATGCATGATGTTTGATGTATGATGATCGATTTATGGTGAACGATATGTGATGAACGATGTATGATGAACGATGCATGATGTCCTATGTATGATGAACGATGTACGATGTATGATGTATGATGTACGACTTATGATGTATGTTGTAAGATAGGTGTTGTATGATGTATGATGTATGATGTATGATGTATGATGTTTGATGAACAATGTATTTTGAACGATGTATGGTGTTTGATGTATGAAGTATGATGAACGATGTACGATTAACGATGTATCACGTATGATGTATGGTGTATGATGTATGATGTATGATGTATGATGTGTGATGTATGATGAACGATGTATGATGAACGACGTAAGATGAACGATGTATGATGGACGAATTACGACGTATGATGTATGATGTATGATGCTCGATTTGTAATGAACGATGTATGACGAACGATGTATGAGGAAAGATGCATGATGCCCCATGTATGATGAATGATGTACGATGTATGATGTATGATGCATGATGCCTGATGTATGATGCATGGTGTTTGATTTATGATGTATGATGTATGATGTATGATGAACGGTGAACGTTGTATTATGTATGATGTATGATATATGATGAACGATGTATGATGAACGATGTATGATGGACAATGTATTTTGAACGATGTATGGTGTTTGATGTATGAAGTATGATGAACGATGTACGATTAACGATGTATCAGTTATGATGTATGATGTATGATGTATGATGTATGATGTATGATGTGTGATGTATGATGAAAGATGTATGATGAAAGAGGTAAGATGAACGATGTATGATGAACGATGTACGACGTATGATGTATGATGTATGATGCATGATGTATGATGTATGATGTATGATGTATGATGTATGATGAACGATGTACGTTGTATTATGTATGATGTATGATTTATGATGTATGATGTATGATGAACGATGTATGATGTATGATGTATGATGTATGATGTATGATGATCGATTTATGGTGAACGATGTATGATGAACGATGTATGATGAACGATGCATGATGCCCGATGTATGATGAACGATGTACGATGTATGATGTATGATGTATGATGTTAGATGTGTGATGTATGATGTATGATGTATGATGTATGATGTATGATGTATGATGTATGATGTATGATGTATGATGTATGATGTATGATGAACGATGTTTGACGAACGATGTATGATGAACGATGTATGATGGACGATGTATGATGAACGATGAATGATGATCGATGTGTGATCAACAATGTATGAAGAACGACGTATGATGAACGATGTATGACAACCGATGACCGATGTATGGTTAATGATGAAGGATATATGATGTATGATGTATGATTTATGATGTATGATGTATGATGTATGATGTATGATGTATGATGTATGAAGAACGATGGACGATGTATGATGTATGATGTATGATGTAAGGTGTATGATGGACGATGTTTCACGAACGATGTATGATGAACGATGTATGAAGAATGATGTATGATGATCGATGTATGATGTAAAATGTATGATGGACGATGTCTGACGGACGATGTATGATGAACGATGTATGATGGACGATGTATGAGTAACGATGTATGATGATCGAGGTATGATCAACAACATATGATGAACGATGTTTGATGAACGATGTATGATGTATGACGTATGAAGTATGACGTATGATGTCTGATGTATGATGTATGATGTACTGTGAACGATGTATGGTGTGTGAAGTATAATGTATGTTGTATGATGTATGGTGTATGATGTATGACGTATGATGAACCATATATGATGAACGACGTATGATGAACGATATTTGATGAACGATATATGATGAACGATGTATGATGAACTATGTATGGTGAACGACGAACGATGAAATGTGTATGAAAACCGATGACCGATGTATGCTCAACGATGAAGGATATATGATGTATGACGTATGATGTATGATGTATGATGAACGATGTACGATGCATGAATTATGATGTATGATGTATGATGTATGAAGTATGATGTATGATGTAAGATGTATGAAAAACGATGTTTGACGAACGATGTATGATGAACGATGTATGAAGAATGATGTATGATTATCGATGTATGATGTACAATGTATGATGGACGATGTTTGATCGACGATGTATGATGAATGGCGTATGATGTATGACGTATGATGTGTGATGTATGATGTATGATGTATGATGTATGATGTATGATGTATGATGTATGTTGTATGATGTATGATGTATGATGTATGATGTATGATATACGATGTATGATGAAGGATGTATGACGAACGATGTATGATGAACGATGTATGATGAACGATGTATGATGAACGATGTATGATGAACGATGTATGGCATATGACGTAGGATGTAGGAAGAAAGACGTATGGTGGAAGATGTATGATGGACGATGAATGATGAACGATGTATGATGAACGATGTATGACGGACGATGTATGATGGACGATGTATGATGAACGATGTATGATGAACGATGTATGATGAATGACGTATGATGTATGACGTATGATGTATGATGTATGATTTATGATGTATTGTGAACGATGTATGATGTGTGAATTATAATGTATGTTGTATGATGTATGGTGTATGATGTATGATGTATGATGAACGATGTATGATGAACGACGTATGATGAACGATGTTTGATGAACGATATATGATGATCGATGTATGATGAACTATGTATGATGAACGACGAACGATGAACTGTGTATGACAACCGATGACCGATGTGTGCTTAACGATGAAGGATATATGATGTATGATGTATGATTTATGATGTATGATGTATGATGTATGATGTATGATGTATGATGTATGAAGAACGATGTACGATGTATGAATTATGATGTATGATGTATTATGTATGATGTATGATGTATGATGTATGATGTATGATAAACGACGTTTGACGAACGATGTATGATGAACGATGTATGAAGTATGATGTATGATGATCGATGTATGATGTACAATGTATGATGGACGATGTTTGATCGACGATGTATGATGAATGGCGTATGATGTACTACGTATGATGGGTGATGTATAATGTATGATGTATGATGTATGATGTACGATGTATGATGTGAGTTGTATGATGTATGATGTATCATGTATGATGTATGATGAACGATGTATGATGAAGGATGTATGACGAACGATGTATGATGAACGATGTATGATGAACGATGTATGATGTACGATGTATGGCATATGACGTAGGATGTAAGATGAAAGACGTATGGTGGAAGATGTATGATGGACGATGTATGATGAACGATGTATGATGAACGATGTATGATGGACGATGTATGATGGACGATGTATGATGAACGATGTATGATGAACGATGTATGATGAACGATGTTTGATCAAAGATGTATGATGATTTGCGAATGATGTATGTCGTATGATGTATGATGTATGATGTATGATGTATGATGTATGATGTAAGATGTATGATAAACGATGTTTGACGAACGATGTATGATGAACGATATATGAAGGATGATGAATGATGATCGATGTATGATGTACAATGTATGATGGACGATGTTTGATCGACGATGTATGATGAATGGCGTACGATGTATGACGTATGATGTGTGATGTATAATGTATGTTGTATGATGTATGATGTATGATGTATGATGTTAGATGAACGATGTATGATGAACGATGTATGACGAACGATGTATTATGAACGATGTATGTTGACCGATGTATGGTGTTAGATTTATGAAGTATGATGAACGATGTGCGATTAACGACGTATGACATATGATGAATGGTGTATGATATATGATGTATCATTTGTGGTGTATGATGTATGACGTATGATGTACGATGTATGATGAACGATGTATTTTGAACGATGTATGGTGTTTGATGTATGAAGTATGATGAACGATGTACGATTAACGATGTATCACTTATGATGTATGGTGTATGAATAATGCCGTATGATGTATGATGTATGATGAATGAGGTATGATGAACGATGAACGTTGTATGATGTATGATGTATGATTAATGATGTATGATATATGATGTTTGATGTAAGATGTATGATGCATGCGGTATGATGTATGTTGTATGATGGACGATGTGTGATGAAAGATGTATGATGAACGATGTATGATGGACGATGTATGATAACGATGTATTATGACAGATGTATGATGAACGATGTATTATGAACGATGTATGGTATATGATGTAGGATGCAATATGGACGACGTATCGTGGAAGATGTTTGATGGCCGGTGTATGATGAACGATATATGTTGAACGATGTTTGATGAACGATGTATGACTACCGATGTCCGATGTATGGTGAGCGATGAACGATATAGGATGTATGATGTATGATATATGATGTATGATGTATGATGTATGATGTATGATGTATGATGTATGAAGTATGATGTATGATGTATGATGTATGAAGAACGATGGACGATGTATGATGTATGATGCATGATGTATGATGTATGTTGTATGATGTATGATGTATGATGAGCGATGTTTGAAGGACGATGTATGATGATTGATGTATGAATAATGATGTATGAAGAACGATTTATGATTAACGATGTATGATAATCGTTGTATGATGAACAATGTATGATGAACGATGTCTGATCAACGATGTATGATGAATTGCGAATGATGTATGACGTATGATGTATGATGTATGACGAATGATGTATGATGTACGATGTATGATGTACGATATATGATGTATGATGTATGATTTATGATGTATGATGTACCATGTATGGTGAACGATGAATGATGGACGATGTATGATGAACGATATATGATGAAATATCTATGATGGACGAGGTATGATGATCGATGAATGATGAACGATGTATGATGAACGATGTATGATGAACGATGTATGATGAACGACGTACGATGTATCATTTATGATGTCCGCTTTATGACGTATATTGTAAGATATGTGATTTATGATGTATGATGTATGATGTATGTTGTATGATGTATGATGTATGATGTATGATGTACGATGTATGATGTATGATGAGCGATGTTTGAAGAACGATGTATGATGAACGGTGTATGATGAACGATGTATGATGAACGATGCATATAATCGGATGTATGATGAACGATGTACGGTGTATGATGTATGATGTACGATTTATGATGTATATTGTAAGACATGAGATGTATGATGTATGATGTATGATGTATGATGTATGATGTATGATGTATGATGTATGATGAATGATGTATGATGTATGATGTATGATGTATGATGAAAGATGTTTGAAGAACGATGTATGATGGACGGTGTATGATGAACGATCTACGATGAACGATGTATGATGATCGATGTATGATCAACAATGTATGATGAACGATATTTGATGAACGATTTATGATGAATGACGTATGACGTAAGACGTATGATGTATGATCTATGATGTATGATGAATTGTGAACGATGTATGATGTGTGAAGTATAATGTATGTTGTATGATGTATGGTGTATGATGTATGACGTATGATGAACCATATATGATGAGCGACGTATGATGAACGATATTTGATGAACGATATATGATGAACGATGTATGATGAACTATGTATGATGAACGACGAACGATGAAATGTGTATGACAACCGATGACCGATGTATGCTTAACGATGAAGGATATATGATGTATGATGTATGATTTATGATTTATGATATATCATGTACGATGTATGATGTATGATGGACGATGTTTGATCGACGATGTATGATGAATGGCGTATGATGTATGACGTATGATGTGTGATGTATGATGTATGATGTATGATGTATGATGTACGTTGTATGATGTATGTTGTATGATGTATGATGTATGATGAATGATGTATGATGAACGATGTATGATGAAGGATGTATGACGAACGATGTATGATGAACGATGTATGATGAACGATGTATGATGAACGATGTATGATGAACGATGTATGGCATATGACGTAGGATGTAGGAAGAAAGACGTATGGTGGAAGACGTATGATGGACGATGTATGATGAACGATGTATGATGAACGATGTATGACGGACGATGTATGATGGACGATGTATGATGAACGATGTATGATGAACGATGTATGATGAATGACGTATGATGTATGACGTATGATGTATGATGTATGATGTATGATGTATGATAAACGACGTTTTACGAACGATGTATGATGAACGATGTATGAAGTATGATGTATGATGATCGATGTATGATGTACAATGTATGATGGACGATGTTTGATCGACGATGTATGATGAATGGCGTATGATGTATTACGTATGATGTGTGATGTATGATGCATGATGTATGATGTATGATGTACGATGTATGATGTGTGTTGTATGATGTATGATGTATCATGTATGATGTGTGATGAACGATGTATGATGAAGGATGTATGACGAACGATGTATGATGAACGATGTATGATGAACGATGTATGATGTACGATGTATGGCATATTACGTAGGATGTAAGATGAAAGACGTATGGTGGAAGATGTATGATGGACGATGTATGATGAACGATGTATGATGAACGATGTATGATGGACGATGTATGATGGACGATGTATGATGAACGATGTATGATGAACGATGTATGATGAACGATGTTTGATCAAAGATGTATGATGGTTTGCGAATGATGTATGACGTATGATGTATGATGTATGATGTATGATGTATGATGTATGATGTAAGATGTATGATAAACGATGTTTGACGAACGATGTATGATGAACGATATATGAAGGATGATGAATGATGATCGATGTATGATGTACAATGTATGATGGACGATGTTTGATCGACGATGTATGATGTATGGCGTATGATGTATGACGTATGATGTGTGATGTATAATGTATGTTGTATGATGTATGATGTATGATGTATGATGTATGATGAACGATGTATGATGAACGATGTATGACGAACGATGTATTATGAACGATGTATGTTGACCGATGTATGGTGTTAGATTTATGAAGTATGATGAACGATGTGCGATTAACGACGTATGACATATGATGAATGGTGTATGATATATGATGTATCATTTGTGGTGTATGATGTATGACGTATGATGTACGATGTATGATGAACGATGTATTTTGAACGATGTATGGTGTTTGATGTATGAAGTATGATGAACGATGTACGATTAACGAAGTATCACTAATGATGTATGGTGTATGAATTATGCCGTATGATGTATGATGTATGATGAATGAGGTATGATGAACGATGAACGTTGTATGATGTATGTTGTATGATTAATGATGTATGATATATGATGACTGATGTATGCTGTATGATGTATGTTGTATGATGGACGATGTATGATGAAGGATGTATGATGGGCGATGTATGAAGTATGATGTATGATGATCGATGTATGATATACAATGTATGATGGACGATGTTTGGTCGACGATGCATGATGAATGGCGTATGATGTATGACGTATGATGTGTGATGTATGATGTATGATGTATGATGTATGATGTATGATGTATGTTGTATGATGTATGATGTATGATGTATGATGTATGATGTATGATGTATGATGAGCGATGTTTGAAGAACGATGTATGATGAACGGTGTATGATGATCGATGTATGATGAACGATGCATGATATCCGATGTATGATGAACGATGTACGATTTATGATGTATGATGTACGATCTATGATGTATATTGTAAGACATGAGATGTATGATGTATGATGTATGATGTATGATGTATGATGTATGATGTATGATGTATGATGTATAATGAATGATGTATGATGTATGATGTATGTTGAAAGATGTTTGAAGAACGATGTATGATGAACGGTGTATGATGAACGATCTACGATGAACGATGTATGATGATCTATGTATGATCAACAGTGTATGATGAACGATGTATGGTATATGACGTATGATGTAAGAAGAAAGACGTATGATGCAAGATTTATGATGTACGATGTATGATTAACGATGTATGATGAACGATGTATGACGGACGATGTATGAAGAACGATGTATCATGAACGATGTATGATGAACGACTTATATGAACGACGTATGATGAAAGACGTATGATCAACAAAGTATGATGAACGATATTTGATGAACGATGTATGATGTATGACGTATGATGTATGACGTATGATGTATGATGTATGATGTATGATGTATTGTGAACGACGTATGATGGACGATGTTTGATGAACGATATATGATGAACGATGTATGACGAACTATGTATGATGAACGACGAACGATGAACTGTGTATAACAACCGATGACCGATGTATGCTTAACGATGAAGGATATATGATGTATGATGTATGATTTATGATGTATGATGTATGATGTATGATATATGATGTATGATGTATGAAGAACGATGTACGATATATGAATTATGATATATGATGTATGATGT
Organism: Tetragonula carbonaria; assembly: GCA_032399595.1. NCBI lineage: Eukaryota > Metazoa > Arthropoda > Insecta > Hymenoptera > Apidae > Tetragonula > Tetragonula carbonaria. The sequence goes on along the minus strand of JAUCRC010000049.1, from coordinate 125,543 downwards.
ATGATGTATGATGTATGATGTATAATGTAAGATGTATGATGAACGATGTATGAAGGATGATGTATGATGTTCGATGTATGATGTACAAAGTATGATGGACGATGTTTGATGAACTATGTATGATGAATGACGCATGATATGATGTATGATGACGATGTACGATTTATGATGTATGATGTACGATCTATGATGTATATTGTAAGACATGAGATGTATGATGTATGATGTATGATGTATGATGTATGATGTATGATGTATGATGTATGATGTATGATGAATGATGTATGATGTATGATGTATGTTGAAAGATGTTTGAAGAACGATGTATGATGAACGGTGTATGATGAACGATCTACGATGAACGATGTATGATGGTCGATGTATGATCAACAGTGTATGATGAACGATGTATGGCATATGACATAGGATGTAGGAAGAAAGACGTATGGTGGAAGATGTATGATGGACGATGTATGATGAACGATGTATGATGAACGATGTATGACGGACGATGTATGATGGACGATGTATGATGAACGATGTATGATGAACGACGTATGATGAATGACGTATGATGTATGACGTATGACGTATGATGTATGATTTATGATGTATTGTGAACGATGTATGATTTGTGAAGTATAATGTATGTTGTATGATGTATGGTGTATGATGTATGATGTATGATGAACGATGTATGATGAACGACGTATGATGAACGAAGTTTGATGAACGATATATGATGAACGATGTATGATGAACTATGTAGGATGAACGACGGACGATGCACTGTGTATGACAACCGATGACCGATGTATGCTTAACGATGAAGGATATATGATGTATGATATATGATTTATGATGTATGATGTATGATGTATGATGTATGATGAACGATGTATGAAGTATGATGTATGATGATCGATGTATGATGTACAATGTATGATGGACGATGTTTGATCGACGATGTATGATGAATGGCGTATGATGTATTACGTATGATGTGTGATGTATGATGCATGATGTATGATGTATGATGTAGGATGTATGATGTGTGTTGTATGATGTATGATGTATCATGTATGATGTATGATGAACGATGTATGATGAAGGATGTATGACGAACGATGTATGATGAACGATGTATGATGAACGATGTATGATGTACGATGTATGGCATATGACGTAGGACGTAAGATGAAAGACGTATGGTGGAAGATGTATGATGGACGATGTATGATGAACGATGTATGATGAACGATGTATGATGGACGATGTATGATGGACGATGTATGATGAACGATGTATGATGAACGATGTATGATGAACGATGTTTGATCAAAGATGTATGATGATTTGCGAATGATGTATGACGTATGATGTATGATGTATGATGAATGATGTATGATGTATGATGTAAGATGTATGATAAACGATGTTTGACGAACGATGTATGATGAACGATATATGAAGGATGATGAATGATGATCGATGTGTGATGTACAATGTATGATGGACGATGTTTGATCGACGATGTATGATGAATGGCCTATGATGTATGACGTATGATGTGTGATATATAATGTATGTTGTATGATGTATGATGTATGATGTATGATGTATGATGAACGATGTATGATGAACGATGTATGACGAACGATGTATTATGAACGATGTATGTTGACCGATGTATGGTGTTAGATTTATGAAGTATGATGAACGATGTGCGATTAACGACGTATGACATATGATGAATGGTGTATGATATATGATGTATCATTTGTGGTGTATGATGTATGACGTATGATGTACGATGTATGATGAACGATGTATTTTGAACGATGTATGGTGTTTGATGTATGAAGTATGATGAACGATGTACGATTAACGATGTATCACTTATGATGTATGGTGTATGAATTATGCCGTATGATGTATGATGTATGATGAATGAGGTATAATGAACGATGAACGTTGTATGATGTATGATGTATGATTAACGATGTATGATATATGATGTATGATGTATGCTGTATGATGTATGTTGTATGATGGACGATGTATGATGAACGATGTATGATGGGCGATGTATGAAGTATGATGTATGATGATCGATGTATGATATACGATGTATGATGCACGATGTTTGGTCGACGATGCATGATGAATGGCGTATGATGTATGACGTATGATGTGTGATGTATGATGTATGATGTATGATGTATGATGTATGATGTATGTTGTATGATGTATGATGTATGATGTATGATGTATGATGTATGATGTATGATGAGCGATGTTTGAAGAACGATGTATGATGAACGGTGTATGATGATCGATGTATGATGAAAGATGCATGATATCCGATGTATGATGAACGATGTACGATTTATGATGTATGATGTACGATCTATGATGTATATTGTAAGACATGAGATGTATGATGTATGATGTATGATGTATGATGTATGATGTATGATGTATGATGTATGATGTATGATGTATGATGTATGATGTATGATGTATGATGTATGATGTATGATGTATGATGTATGTTGTATGATGTATGGTGTATGATGTATGATGTATGATGAACGATGTATGATGAACGACGTATGATGAACGATGTTTGATGAACGATATATGATGAACGATGTATGATGAACTATGTATGATGAACGACGAACGATGAAATGTGTATGACAACCGATGACCAATGTATGCTTAACGATGAAGGATATATGATGTTTGATGTATGATTAATGATGTATGATGTATGATGTATGATGTATGATGTATGATGTATGAAGGACGATGTACGATGCATGAATTATGATGTATGACGTATGATGTATGATGTATGATGTAAGATGTATGATAAACGACGTTTGACGGACGATGTATGATGAACGATGTATGAAGAATGATGTATGATGATCGATGTATGATGTACAATGTATGATGGACGATGTTTGATCGACGATGTATGATGAATGGCGTTTGATGTATGACGTATGATGTGTGATGTATGATGTATGATGTATGATGTATGATGTATGTTGTATGATGTATGATGTATGATGTATGATGTATGATGAACGATGTATGATGAAGGATGTATGACGAACGATGTATGATGAACGATGTATGATGAACGATGTATGATGAACGATGTATGTTGACCGATGTATGGTGTTTGATTTATGAATTATGATGAACGATGTGCGATTAAAGATGTATGACATATGATGAATGGTGTATGATGTATGATGTATCATTTGTGGTGTATGATGTAGGACGTATGATGAACGATGTATGATGAACGATGTATGATGAACGATGTATGTTGAAGGACGTATTGTGTTTGATGTATTAAGTGCGATGGACGATGTACGATTAACGATGTATGACTTAGGATTTATGGTGTATTATGTATGAAGTATGTGTGTGATGTATGTTTAATGACATATGATGAACGATGAACGTTGTATGATGTATGAAGTACGATATATGGTGTATGATGTAAGATGTATGATGTATGCGGTATGATGTATGTTGTATGATGGACGATGTGTGATGAAAGATGTATGATGAACGATGTATGGTGGACGATGTATGATAACGATGTATTATGAACGATGTATGATGAACGATGTATTATGAGCGATGTATGGTATATGATGTAGGATGCAATATGGACGACGTATCGTGGAAGATGATTGATGGACGGTGTATGATGAACGATATATGTTGAACGATGATTGATGAACGATGTATGAGAACCGATGTCCGATGTATGGTGAGCGATGAACGATATAGTATGTATGATGTATGATATATGATATATGATGTATGATGTATGATGTATGATGTATGATGTATGAAGTATGATGTATGATGTATGATGTATGAAGAACGACGTACGATGTATGATATATGATGTCCGATTTATGACGTATATTGTAAGATATGTGATGTATGATGTATGATGAATGATGTATGATGTATGATGTATGATGATCGATGTATGATGAACGATGTATGATGAACGATGTATGATGAACGATGTATGATGAACGACGTACGATGTATGATTTATGATGTCCGATTTATGACGTATATTGTAAGATATGTGATGTATGATGTATGATGTATGATGTATGTTGTATGATGTATGATTTATGATGTATGATGTATGATGTATGATGTATGATGAGCGATGTTTGAAGAACGATGTATGATGAACGGTGTATGATGAACGATGTATGATGAACGTAGCATGATATCGGATGTATGATGAACGATGTACGGTGTATGATGTATGATGTACGATTTATGATGTATATTGTAAGACATGAGATGTATGATGTATGATGTATGATGTATGATGTATGATGTATGATGTATGTTGTATGATGTATGATGTATGATGTATGATGTATGATGAACGATGTATGATGAAGGATGTATGACGAACGATGTATGATGAACGATGTGTGATGAACGATAGATGATGAACGATGTATGGCATATGACGTAGGATGTATGATGCACGATGTATGATGGACGAAGTATGATGGACGATGTATGATGAACGATGTGTGATGAACGATGTATGATGAACGATGTATGATGAACGATGTATGATGAACGATGTTTGATCAAAGATGTATGACGATTTGCGAATGATGTATGACGTATGATGTATGATGCATGATGTATGATGTATGATGTAAGATGTATGATAAACGATGTTTGACGAACGATGTATGATGAACGATGTATGAAGGATGATGTATGATGATCGATGAATGATGTACAATGTATGATGGACGATGTTTGATCGACGATGTATGATGAATGGCGTATGATGTATGACGTATGATGTTTCATGTATGATGTATGACGTATGATGTATGATGTATAATGTATGTTGCATGATGTATGATGTATGACGTATGATGTATGATGAACGATGTATGATGAACGATGAATGATGTCCGATGTATGATGAACGATGTTCGATGTATGACGTATGAAGTACGATTTATGACGTATACTGTAAGATATGTGATGTATGATGTATGAAGTATGATGTATGATGTATGATGTTTGATGTATGATGTATGATGTATGATGTATGATGTAAGATGAACGATGTTTGAAGAACGATGTATGATGAACGATGCATGATGTCCGATGAATGATGAACGATGTACGATGTATGATGTATGAAGTACGATTTATGACGTATACTGTAAGATATGTGATGTATTATGAACGATGTATGATGAATGACGTATGATGTATGACGCATGATGTATGATGTATGATGTATGATGTATTGTGAACGATGTATGATGTGTGAAGTATAATGTATGTTGTATGATGTATGATGTATGATGTATGATGTATGATGTATGATGTATGATGTATGATGTTTGATGTATGATGTATGATGAATGATGTATGAAGAACGATGTACGATGTATGAATTATGATGTATGATGTATGATGTATGATGTATGATGTATGATGTAAGGTGTATGATGGACGATGTTTCACGAACGATGTATGATGAACGATGTATGAAGAATGATGTATGATGATCGATGTATAATGTAAAATGTATGATGGGCGATGTTTGATCGACGATGGATGATGAATGGCGTATGATGTATGACGTATGATGTGTGATGTATGATGTATTATGTATGATGTATGATGTATGATGTATGATGTATGATGAACGATGTATGATGAACGATGTATGACGAACGATGTGTGATGAACGATGTATGTTGACCGATGTATGGTGTTTGATTTATGAATTATGATGAACGATGTGCGATTAAAGACGTATGACATATGATGAATGGTGTATGATGTATGATGTATCATTTGTGGTGTATGAGGTAGGACGTATGATGAACGATTTATGATGAACGATGTATGATGAACGATGTATGTTGAAGGACGTATTGTGTTTGATGTGTGAAGTGAGATGGACGATGTACGATTAACGATGTATGACTTAGGATATATGGTGTATTATGTATGAAGTATGATGTGTGATATATGTTTAATGACATATGATGAACGATGAACGTTGTATGATGTATGAAGTATGATATATGGTGTATGATGTAAGATGTATGATGCATGCGGTATGATGTATGTTGTATGATGGACGATGTGTGATGAAAGATGTATGATGAACGATGTATGATGGACGATGTATGATAACGATGTATTATGAACGATGTATGATGAACGATGTATTATGAACGATGTATGGTATATGATGTAGGATGCAATATGGACGACGTATCGTGGAAGGTGTTTGATGGACGGTGTATGATGAACGATATATTTTGAACGATGTTTGATGAACGATGTATGACTACCGATGTCCGATGTATGGTGAGCGATGAACGATATAGGATGTATGATGTATGATATATGATGTATGATGTATGATGTATGATGTATGATGTATGATGTATGAAGTATGATGTATGATGTATGATGTATGAAGAACGATGGACGATGTATGATGTATGATGCATGATGTATGATGTATGTTGTATGATGTATGATGTATGATGAGCGATGTTTGAAGGACGATGTATGATGATTGATGTATGAATAATGATGTAAGAAGAACGATTTATGATTAACGATGTATGATAATCGTTGTATGATGAACAATGTATGATCAACGATGTCTGATCAACGATGTATGATGAATTGCGAATGATGTATGACGTATGATGTATGATGTATGACGAATGATGTATGATGTACGATGTATGATGTACGATATATGATGTATGATGTATGATTTATGATGTATGATGTACCATGTATGGTGAACGACGAATGATGGACGATGTATGATGAACGATATATGATGAAAGATCTATGACGGACGACGTATGATGTTCGATGAATGATGAACGATGTATGATGAACGACGTACGATGTATGATTTATGACGTCCGCTTTATGACGTATATTGTAAGATATGTGATTTATGATGTATGATGTATGATGTATGATGTATGATGTACGATGTATGATGTATGTTGTATGATGTATGATGTATGATGTATGATGTATGATGAACGATGTATGATGAAGGATGTATGACGAACGATGTATGATGAACGATGTATGATGAACGATGTATGATGAACGATGATTGATGAACGATGTATGGCATATGACGAAGGATGTAGGAAGAAAGACGTATGGTGGAAGATGTATGATGGACGATGTATGATGAACGATGTATGATGAACGATGTATGACGGACGATGTATGATGGACGATGTATGATGAACGATGTATGATGAACGATGTATGATGAATGACGTATGATGTATGACGTATGATGTATGATGTATGATGTATGATGTATGATAAACGACGTTTTACGAACGATGTATGATGAACGATGTATGAAGTATGATGTATGATGATCGATGTATGATGTACAATGTATGATGGACGATGTTTGATCGACGATGTATGATGAATGGCGTATGATGTACTACGTATGATGGGTGATGTATAATGTATGATGTATGATGTATGATGTACGATGTATGATGTGAGTTGTATGATGTATGATGTATCATGTATGATGTATGATGAACGATGTATGATGAAGGATGTATGACGAACGATGTATGATGAACGATGTATGATGAACGATGTATGATGTACGATGTATGGCATATGACGTAGGATGTAAGATGAAAGACGTATGGTGGAAGATGTATGATGGACGATGTATGATGAACGATGTATGACGAACGATGTATGATGGACGATGTATGATGGACGATGTATGATGAACGATGTATGATGGACGATGTATGATGAACGATGTTTGATCAAATATGTATGATGGTTTGCGAATGATGTATGACGTATGATGTATGATGTATGATGTATGATGTATGATGTATGATGTATGATGTATGTTGTATGATGTATGATGTATGATGTATGATGTATGATGTATGATGTATGATGAGCGATGTTTGAAGAACGATGTATGATGAACGGTGTATGATGATCGATGTATGATGAACGATGCATGATATCCGATGTATGATGAACGATGTACGATTTATGATGTATGATGTACGATCTATGATGTATATTGTAAGACATGAGATGTATGATGTATGATGTATGATGTATGATGTATGATGTATGATGTATGATGTATGATGTATGATGAATGATGTATCATGTATGATGTATGTTGAAAGATGTTTGAAGTACGATGTATGATGAACGGTGTATGATGAACGATATACGATGAACGATGTATGATGATCGATGTATGATCAACAGTGTATGATGAACGATGTATGGAATATGACGTAGGATAAGGAAGAAAGACGTATGGTGGAAGATGTATGATGGACGATGTATGATGAACGATGTATGATGAACGATGTATGACGGACGATGTATGATGGACGATGTATGATGAACGATGTATGATCAACGACGTATGATGAATGACGTATGATTTATGACGTATGACGTATGATGTACGATTTATGATGTATTGTGGACGATGTATGATTTGTGAAGTATAATGTATGTTGTATGATGTATGGTGTATGATGTATGATGTATGATGAACGATGTATGATGAACAACGTATGATGAACGATGTTTGATGAACGATATATGATGAACGATGTATGACGAACTATGTAGGGTGAACGACGAACGATGAACTGTGTATGACAACCGATGACCGATGTATGCTTAACGATGAAGGATATATGATGTATGATGTATGGTTTATGATGTATGATGTATGATGTATGATGTATGAAGAACGATGTACGATGTATGAATTATGATGTATGATGTATGATGTATGATGTATGATGTATGATGTATGTTGTATGATGTATGATGAATGATGTATGATGTATGATGTATGATGTATGATGAGCGATGTTTGAAGAACGATGTATGATGAACGGTGTATGATGATCGATGTATGATGAACGATGCATGATATCCGATGTATGATGAACGATGTACGATTTATGATGTATGATGTACGATCTATGATGTATATTGTAAGACATGAGATGTATGATGTATGATGTATGATGTATGATGTATGATGTATGATGTATGATGTATGATGTATGATGAATGATGTATGATGTATGATGTATGTTGAAAGATGTTTGAAGAACGATGTATGATGAACGGTGTATGATGAACGATCTACGATGAACGATGTATGATGATCGATGTATGATCAACAGTGTATGATGAACGATGTATGGCATATGACATAGGATGTAGGAAGAAAGACGTATGGTGGAAGATCTATGATGGACGATGTATGATGAACGATGTATGATGAACGATGTATGACGGACGATGTATGATGGACGATGTATGATGAACGATGTATGATGAACGACGTATGATGAATGACGTATGATGTATGACGTATGACGTATGATGTATGATTTATGATGTATTGTGAACGATGTATGATGAACGACGCGAGATGAACTATGTATGATGAACGATGTACGATGTATGATGTATGATGTATGATGTATGATGTATGATGTATGATGTATGATGAACGATGTATGATGAACGACGCAAGATGAACGATGTATGATGAACGATGTACGATGTATGATGTATGATGTATGATGTATGATGTATGATGTATGATGTGTGATGTATGATGAACGATGTATGATGAACGACGCAAGATAAACTATGTATGATGAACGATGTACGATGTATGATGTATGATGTATGATGTATGATGTATGATGTATGATGTATGACGTAAGATGTATGATGAACGATGTATGATGAACGATGTCTGACGGACGATGTATGATGAACGATGTATGATGATCGATGTATGATGAGCAACATATGATGGACGATTTTTGATAAACGATGTATGATAAATGGCGTATGATGTATGACGTATGATGTGTGAGGTATGATGTTTGATGTATGATGTATGATGTATGATGTATGATGTATGTTGTATGATGCATGATGAATGACGTATGATGAACGATGAACGTTGTATGATGCATGATGTATGATGAACGATGTATGATGAACGATGTATGATGGACCATGTATGATGAATGATGTATGCTGTATGATGTATGTTGTCTGATGAACGATGGACGATTAACGATGTATCACTTATGATGTATGGTGTATGATGTATGACGCATGATGTATGATGCATGATGAATGACGTATGATGAACGATGAACGTTGTATGATGTATGATGTATGATTAATGATGTATGATGTATGATGTATGTTGTATGCTGTATGATGAATGTTGTATGATGGACGATGTATGATGAACGATGTATGATGAACGATGTATGATGGAAGATGAATGATGAACGATGGATCATGAACGATGTATGATGAACGATGTATGATGAACGATGTATGATGAACGATGTATGATGAACGATGTTTGATCAACGATGTATAATGAATTGCGAATGATGTATGACGTATGATGTATGATGTATGATGAATGATGTATGATGTATGATGTGTGATGTACGATATATGATGTATGATGTGTGATTTATGATGTATGATGCATGATGTGTGATATATGATGTATGAATCATGATGTATGATGTATGATGAACGATGAACGATGCTTGTGCTATTATGTATGATTTATGATGTATGATGTATGATGTATGATGTATGATGTACGATGTATGGTGTATGATGAACCATGTATGGTGAACAATGTATGATGGACGATGTATGATGAACGAAGTATGATGAACGATGTATTTTGAACGATGTATGGTGTTTGATGTATGAAGTATGATGAACGATGTACGATTAACGATGTATCACTTACGATGTATGGTGTATGATGTATGCCGTATGATGTATGATGTATGATGAATGAGGTATGATGAACGATGAACGTTGTATGATGTATGACGTATGATTAATGATGTATGATGTATGATGCATGATGTATGCTGTATGACGTATGTTGTATGATGTACGATGTATGATGAACGATGTATGATGGGCGATGGACGATTTGTGATGTATGATGTCTGATGTATGCTGTATGATGCACGATGTGTGATGTATGATGTATGATGTAAGATGTATGATGAACGATGTATGAAGAGTGATGTATGATGATCGATGTATGATGTACAATGTATGATGGACGATGTTGGATCAACGATGTATGATGAATGGCGTATGATGTATGACGTTTGATGTGTGATGTATGATGTATGATGTATGATGTATGATGTATGATGTATGTTGTATGATATATAATGTATGATGTATGACGTATGATGAACGATGTATGATGAACGATGTATGGTGAACGATGTATGTTGAACGATGTATTGTGTTTGATGATTGGAGTGCGATATACGATGTACGATTAACGATGCATGACCTATGATGTATGGTGTACTATGTATGATGTATGATGTGTGATGTATGTTTAATGACATATGATGAAAGATGAACGTTGTATGATGTATGATGTATGACTTATGATGTATGATGTATGATGTATGATGTATGATGCATGATGTATGAAGAACGATGTACGATGTATGAATTATGATGTATGATGTATGATGTATGATGTAAGATGTATAATGAACGATGTCTGACGAACGATGTATGATGAACGATGTATGAAGAATGATGTATGATGATCGATGTATGATGAACGATGTATGATGATCGATGTATGATGAACAATGTATGATGAACGATGTATGATGAACCATGTATTTTGAACGATGTATGAAGTATGATGTATGATGTATGATGAACGATGTACGATTTGTGATGTATGTTGCAAGTAATTTGATGTATGATGGATGATGTATGATGTATGATGTATGATGTACGATATATGATGTATGATGTATGATTTATGATGTATGATGTATGATATATGATGTATGAAGTATGATGTATGATGTATGATGAACGATGAACGATGTATGATGTATTATGTATGATTTATATGATGTATGATGTATGATGTATGATGTATGATGTATGATGTATGATGTATGATGTACCATTTATGGTGAACGATGTATGATGGACGATGTATGATGAACGATGTATGATGAACCATCTATTTTGAACGATGTATGAAGTATGATGTATGATGTATGATGAACGATGTACGATTTGTGATGTATGTTGCATGATATTTGATGTATGATGGATGATGTATGATGTATGATGTATGATGTATGATGAATGACGTATGATGCACGTTGTTTGAAGAACGATGTATGATGAACGATGTATGATGATCGGTGTATGATCAACAATGTATGATGCACGATGTTTGATAAACGATGTACGATGAATGACGTATGATGTATGACGTACGATGTATGGCGTATGATGTATGATGTATTGTGAACGTTGTATGATGTGTGAAGTATAATGTATGATGTATGATGTATGGTGTATGATGTATGATGTATGATGAACGATTTATGATGAACGACTTATGATGAACGATGTTTGATGAACGATATATGATGATCGAATTATGATGAACTATGCATGATGAACGACGAACGATGAATGGAGTATGACACCCGATGAACGATGTATGCTTAACGATGAAGGATATATGATTTGTGATGTATGATTTATGATGTATGATGTATGATGTATGATGTATGATGTATGATGTATGAAGAACGATGTACGATGTATGATTTATGATGTATGATGTATGATGTATGATGTATGATGTGTGGTCTATGATGAACGATTTATGACGAACGACGCAAGATGAACGATGTATGATGAACGATGTACGATGTATGATGTATGATGTATGATGTATGATGTATGATGTATGATGTATGATGTATGATGTATGATGTAAGATGTATGATGAACGATGTATGATGAACGATGTTTGATGAACGATGTATGATGGACGATGTATGAAGAATGATGTATGGTGAAGGATGTATGATGATCGATGTATGATGAACAATCTATGATGGACGATGTTTGATCAACGATGTATGATGAATGGCGTATGATGTATGACGTATGATGTGTGATGTATGATGTATGATGTATGATGTATGATGTATGATGTATGATGTATGATGTATGATGTATGATGAATGATGTATGATGAATGATGTATGATACATGATGTTTGATGCATGATGTATGATGTATGATGTATGATGAACGATGAACGTTGTTTTATGTATGATGAATAATGTATGTTGTATGATGTATGATGTATGATATATGATGAACGATGTATGGTGCATGATGTATGATGTATGATGTATGATGATCGATTTATCCTGAACGATATATGATGAACGATGTATGATGGACGGTGCATGATGTCCGATATATGATGAACGATGTACGATGTATGATGAATGATGTACGATTCATGATGTATATTGTAATATATGTGATGTATGAAGTAGGATGTATGATGAATGACGTATGATGTATGATATATGATGTATGATGTATGATGAACGATGTTTGAAGAACGATATATGATGAACGGTGTATGGTGAACGATGTATGATGAACGATGTATGATGATCGATGTATGATCAACAATGTATGATGAACGATATTTGATGAACGATGTATGATGAATGACGTATGATGTATGTCTTATGATGTATGATGTATGATGAATGACGTATTGTGAACGATGTATGATGTGTGAAGTATAATGCATGTTGTATGATGTATGGTGTATGATGTATGATGTATGATGAACGATGTATGATGAACGACGTATGATGAACGATGTTTGATGAACGATATATGATGATCGATGTATGATGAACTATGTATGATGAACGACGAATGATGAACGATGTATGACAACCGATGACCGATGTATGGTTAATGATGAAGGATATATGATGTATGATGTATGATTTATGATGTATGATGTATGATGTATGATGTATGATGTATGATGTATGAAGAACAATGGACGATGTGTGATGTATGATATATGATGTATGATGTATGATGTATGATGCATGATGTAAGTTGTATGATGAACGAAGTTTGACGAACGTTGTATGATGAACGATGTACGATGTATGATGTATGATGTATGATGTATGATGTATGATGTATGATGTATGATGTATGATGTATGATGTAAGATGTATGATGAACGATGTTTGACGAACGATGTATGATGAACGATGTATGATGAATGATGTATGGTGAACGATGTATGATGAACGATGTATGATGATCGATGTATGATGAACAATATATGATGGACGATGTTTGATCAACGATGTATGATGTATGGCGTATGATGTATGACGTATGATGTGTGATGTATGATGTTTGATGTATGATGTATGATGTATGATGTATGATGTATGTTGTATGATGCATGATGAATGACGTATGATGAACGATGAACGTTGTATGATGCATGATGTATGATGAACGATGTATGATGAACGATGTATGATGGACCATGTATGATGAATGATGTATGCAGTATGATGTATGTTGTCTGATGAACGATGGACGATTAACGATGTATCACTTATGATGTATGGTGTATGATGTATGACGCATGATGTATGATGCATGATGAATGACGTATGATGAACGATGAACGTTGTATGATGTATGATGTATGATTAATGATGTATGATGTATGATGTATGTTGTATGCTGTATGATGAATGTTGTATGATGGACGATGTATGATGAACGATGTATGATGAACGATGTATGATGGAAGATGAATGATGAACGATGGATCATGAACGATGTATGATGAACGATGTATAATGAATTGCGAATGATGTATGACGTATGATGTATGATGTATGATGAATGATGTATGATGTATGATGTGTGATTTATGATGTATGATGTATGATGTGTGATATATGATGTATGAATCATGATGTATGATGTATGATGAACGATGAACGATGCATGTGCTATTTTGTATGATTTATGATGTATGATGTATGATGTATGATGTATGATGTACGATGTATGGTGTATGATGAACCATGTATGGTGAACAATGTATGATGGACGATGTATGATGAACGAAGTATGATGAACGATGTATTTTGAACGATGTATGGTGTTTGATGTATGAAGTATGATGAACGATGTACGATTAACGATGTATCACTTATGATGTATGGTGTATGATGTATGCCGTATGATGTATGATGTATGATGAATGAGGTATGATGAACGATGAACGTTGTATGATGTATGACGTATGATTAATGATGTATGATGTATGATGTATGCTGTATGACGTATGTTGTATGATGTACGATGTATGATGAACGATGTATGATGGGCGATGGACGATTTGTGATGTATGATGTCTGATGTATGCTGTATGATGCACGATGTGTGATGCATGATGTATGATGTATGATGTATGATGTGTGATGTATGATGAACGTTGTGTGATGAACGACGTAAGATGAACTATGTATGATGAACGAGGTATGATGTATGAATTATGATTCATAATGCATGATGTATGATGCATGATGTTTGATGTATGATGTATGATGCATGATGTATGATGAACGGTGAACGTTGTATTATGTATTTTGAATGATTTATGTTGTATGATGTATGATGTCTGATATATCATGAACGATGTATGATGTATGATGTATGATGTATGATGTATGACGATCGATTTATGGTAAACGATATATGATGAACAATGTATGATATCCGATGTATGATGAACGATGTACGATGTATGATGTATGATGTACGATTTATGACGTATATTGTTAGATATGTGATGTATGATGTATGATGTATGATGTATGATGTATGATGTATGATGTATGATGTATGATGTATGACGTATGATGTATGATGAACGATGTTTGAAGAACGATCTATGATGAACGATGTATGATGATCGATGTATGATCAACAATGTATGATGAACGATATTTGATGAATGATGTATGATGAATGACGTATGATGTATGACGTATGATGTATGATGTATGATGTATGATGTATTGTGAACGATGTATGATGTGTGAAGTACAATGTATGTTGTAGGATGTTTGGCGTATGATGTATGATGTATGATGAACGATGTATGATGAACGACGTATGAGAACGATGTTTGATGAACGATATATGGTGACCGATGTATGATGAACTATGTATGATGAACGACGGACGATGAACTGTGTATGAAAACCGATGACCGATGTAAGCTTGACGATGAAGGGTATATGATGTATGATCTATGATTTATGATGTATGTTGTATGATGTATGATGTATGATGTATGATGTATGAAGAACGATGTACGATGTATGAATTATGAAGTATGATGTATGATGTATGATGTATGATGTATGATGTAAGATGTATGATGAACGATGTTTGACGAAAGATGTATGATGAACGATGTATGAGGTATGACGTATGATATATGATGTATGATGATCGATATATTGTGAACGATGTATGATGAACGATGTATGATGAACGATGCGTGATATCCGATGTATGATGAACGATGTACGATGTATGATGTATGATGTTCGATTTATGATGTATATTGTAAGACATGAGATGTATGATGTATGATGTATGATGCATGATGTATGATGTATGATGTATGATGAACGATGTTTGAAGAACGATGTATGATGAACGGTGTATGATGGACGATCTTCGATGAACGAAGTATGATGATCGATGTATGTTCGACAATGTATGATGAACGATATTTGATGAACGATGTATGATGGATGACGTATGACGTATGACGTATGATGTATGATGTATGATGTATGATGTATTGTGAACGATGTATGATGTGTGAAGTATAATGTATGTTGTATGATGTATGGTGTATGATGTATGATGTATGATAAACGATGTATGATGAACGACCTATGATGAACGATATTTGATGAACGATTTATGATGATCGATGTATGATGAACTATGTATGATAAACGACGAACGATGAACTGTGTATGACAACCGATGACGGATGTATGCTTAACGATGAAGGATACATGATGTATGATGTATGATTTATGATGTATGATGTATGATGTATGATGTATGATGTATGATGTATGAAGAACGATGTACGATTTATGAATTATGATGTGTGATGTATGATGTATGATGTATGATGTATGATGTATGATGTATGATGTGTGATGTATGATGAACGATGTATGATGAACGACGTAAGATGAACGATGTATGATGATCGATGTACGATGTATGATGTATGATGTATGATGTATGATTTATGATGTATTGTGAACGATGTATGATGTGTGAAGTATAATGTATGTTGTATGATATATGGTGCATGATGTATGATGTATGATGAACGATGTATGATGAACGACGTATGATGAACGATGTTTGATGAACGATATATGAAGAACGATTTATGATGACCGATGTATGATGCTCGATGTATGATGAACAATGTATGATGAACGATGTTTGATCAACGAAATATGATGAATTGCGAATGATGTATGACGTATGATGTATGATGTATGATGAATGATGTATGATGTACGATGTATGATGTACGATATATGATGTATGATGTATGATTTATGGTGTATGGTGTACCATGTATGGTGAACGATGAATGATGGACGATGTATGATGAACGATATGTGATGAACGATGTATGATGGACGATGTATGATGATCGATGTATGATGCACGATGTATGATGTATGATGAACGATGTATGATGAACGACGTATGATGAACGATATTTGATGAACGATATATGATGATCGATGTATGATGAACTTTGTATGATGAACGATGTATGATGAACGATGTATGATGAACGATGTATGATGAACGACGTAAGAAGAACGATGTATGATGAGCGATGTACGATGTATGATGTATGATGTATGATGTATGATGTATGATGTATGATGTATGACGTAAGATGTATGATGAACGATGTATGGTGAAGGATGTATGACGAACGATGTATGATGAACGATGTATGATGAACGATCTATGATGAACGATGTATGATGATCGAAGTATGATCAACAATGTATGATGAACGAAATTTAATGAACGATGTATGATGAAAGACGTATGATGTATGACATATGATGTATGATGTATGATGTATGATGTATTGTGAACGATGTATGTTGTGTGAAGTATAATGTATGTTGGATGATGTATGGTGTATGATGTATGATGAATGATGAACGATGTATGATGAACGACGTATGATGTACCATGATTGATGAACGATATATGATGATCGATGTATGATATACTATGTATGATGAACGACGAACGATGAACTGTGTATGACAACCGATGACCGATGTATGCTTAACGATGAAGCATATATGATGTATGATGTATGATTTATGATGTATGATGTATGATGTATGATGGACGATGTATGATGAACGATGTATGATGAACGATGTATGAATTATGATGTATGATTTATGATGTATGATGGACGATATATGATGAACGATGTATGATGAACGATGTTTGACGAACGATGTATGATGGACGATGTATGATGAGCGATGGACGATTGGTGATGTATGATGTATGATATATGCTGTATGGCTTACGATGAACAATGTATGACGAACGACGTACGATGAACGACGTATGATGAACGATGTATGATGGACGACGTATGATGATCGATGCATGATTAACCATGTATGATGAATGATCTATTATGAACTATGAATAACGACCGATGTATCATGACCGATTGTTGACGATCGATGAACTATATATGATGTATGATGACCGATGTATTGTGTATAATGTATGATGAACGATGTATGCTGTTTGATGTATGATGTATGACAAACATGTACCATGAGCGTTGTATGATGTTCGATGTATTATGTATGATGTATGTTGTATTGCGTAGGATGACCGATGTATGATGAACCATATATGATGAACGATGTATGATAAACGATGAATGCTGACCGATGAGTGATGACCGATGTATGATATACGATGTATGATGTACAATGTATGATATATGATGTGTGATGTATGTTGTGTAATGTATGATGTGTGATGCATGACGTACGATGTATGGTGAACGATGTATGATGAACGATATGTGATGCCAGATGTATGATGAGCGATGGACGATTTGTGATGTATGATGTATGATGTGTGCTGTATGATGCACGATGTATGATGCATGATGTATGATGTATGATGTATGATGTGTGATGGATGATGAACGATGTATGATGAACGATGAACCTTGTATTACGTATGATGTATGATTTATTATGTATGATGTATGATGAACGATGTATGAGGTATGACGTATGATATATGATGTATGATGATCGATAGATTGTGAACGATGTATGATGAACGATGTATCATGAACGATGCGTGATATCCGATGTATGATGAGCGATGTACGATGTATGATGTATGATGTTCGATTTATGATGTATATTGTAAGACATGAGATGTATGATGTATCATGTATGATGCATGATATATGATGTATGATGTATGATGAACGATGTTTGAAGAACGATGTATGATGAACGGTGTATGATGGACGATCTTCGATGAACGAAGTATGATGATCGATGTATGATCGACAATGTATGATGAACGATATTTGATGAACGATGTATGATGAATGACGTATGACGTATGACGTATGATGTATGATGTATGATGTATGATGTGTTGTGAACGATGTATGATGTGTGAAGTATAATGTATGTTGTATGATGTATGGTGTATGATGTATGATGTATGATGAACGATGTATGATGAACGACGTATGATGAACGATATTTGATGAACGATATATGATGATCGATGTATGATGAACTATGTATGGTAGACGACGAACGATGAACTGTGTATGACAACCGATGACCGATGTATGCTTAACGATGAAGGATACATGATGTATGATGTATGATTTATGATGTATGTTGTATGATGTATGATGTATGATGTATGATGTATGAAGAACGATGTACGATTTATGAATTATGATGTGTGATGTATGATGTATGATGTATGATGTATGATGTATGATGTATGATGTGTGATGTATGATGAACGATGTATGATGAACGACGTAAGATGAACGATGTATGATGAGCGATGTACGATGTATGATGTATGATGTATGATGTATGATTTATGATGTATTGTGAACGATGTATGATGTGTGAAGTATAATGTATGTTGTATGATATATGGTGCATGATGTATGGTGTATGATGAACGATGTATGATGGACGACGTATGATGAACGATGTTTGATGAACGATATATGAAGAACGATTTATGATGAACGATGCATGATGATCGATGTATGATGAACAATGTATGATGAACGATGTTTGATCAACGATATATGATGGATTGCGAATGATGTATGACGTATGATGTATGATGTATGATGAATGATGTATGATGTACGATGTATGATGTACGATATATGATGTATGATGTATGATTTATGGTGTATGACGTACCATGTATGGTGAACGATGAATGATGGACGATGTATGATGAACGATATGTGATGAACGATGTATGATGGACGATGTATGATGATCGATGTATGATGAACGCTGTATGATGTATGATGAACGATGTATGATGAACGACGTATGATGAACGATATTTGATGAACGATATATGATGATCGATGTATGATGAACTATGTATGATAAACGACGAACGATGAACTGTGTATGACAACCGATGTCCGATGTATGCTTAACGATGAAGGATACATGATGTATGATGAATGATTTATGATGTATGATGTATGATGTATGATGTATGAAGAACGATGTACGATTTATGAATTATGATGTGTGATGTATGACGTATGATGTATGATGTATGATGTATGATGTATGATGTGTGATGTATGATGAACGATGTATGATGAACGACAAAAGATGAACGATGTATGATGAGCGATGTACGATGTATGATGTATGATGTATGATGTATGATGTGTGATGTATGATGTATGACGTAAGATGTATGATGAACGATGTATGGTGAAGGATGTATGACGAACGATGTATGATGAACGATGTATGATGAACGATGTATGATGAACGATGTATGACGAACGATGTATGGATTATGACGTAGGATGTAAGATGAAAGACGTATGATGGAAGATGTATGATGGACGATGTATGATGAACGGTGTATGATGAACGATGTATGATGAACGATGTTTGATGAACGATATATGAAGAACGATTTATGATGACCGATGTATGATGCTCGATGTATGATGAACAATGTATGATGAACGATGTTTGATCAACGAAATATGATGAATTGCGAATGATGTATGACGTATGATGTATGATGTATGATGAATGATGTATGATGTACGATGTATGATGTACGATATATGATGTATGATGTATGATTTATGGTGTATGGTGTACCATGTATGGTGAACGATGAATGATGGACGATGTATGATGAACGATATGTGATGAACGATGTATGATGGACGATGTATGATGATCGATGTATGATGAACGATGTATGATGTATGATGAACGATGTATGATGAACGACGTATGATGAACGATATTTGATGAACGATATATGATGATCGATGTATGATGAACGATGTATGATGAACGATGTATGATGAACGATGTATGATGACCCATGTATGATGACCGATGTATGATGTACGATGTATGATGTACAATGTATGATGTATGATGTGTGATGTATGTTGTGTAATGTATTATGTGTGATGTATGATGTACGATGTATGGTGAACGAAGTATGATGAACGATATGTGATGCCCGATGTATGATGAGCGATGGACGATTTGTGACGTATGATGTATGATGTATGCTGTATGATGCACGATGTATGATGCATGATGTATGAAGTATGATGTATGATGTGTGATGTATGATGAACGATGTATGATGAACGATGAACGTTGTATTACGTATGATGTATGATTTATGATGTATGATGTATGATGAACGATGTATGATGTATGAAGTATGATGTATGATGTATGATGATCGATATATGGTGAACGATGTATGATGAACGATGTATGATGAACGATGTATGATGAACGTTATATGATGCCCGATGTATGATGAGCGATGGACGATTGGTATGTATGATGTATGATGTAGGCTGTATGGCTCATTAAACCAATGTATGACGAACGACGTATGATGAACGACGTATGATGGACGATGTATTATGAACGACGTATGATGATCGATGCATGATTAACCATGTATGATGAATGATCTATTATGAACTATGAATAACGACCGATGAATCATGACCGATTGTTGACGATCGATGAACTATATATGATGTATGATGACCGATGTATTGTGTATAATGTATGATGAACGATGTATGCTGTTTGATGTATGATGTATGACAAACATGTACCATGAGCGTTGTATGATGTTCGATGTATTATGTATGATGTATGTTGTATTGCGTAGGATGACCGATGTATGATGAACCATATATGATGAACGATGTATGATAAACGATGAATGCTGACCGATGAGTGATGACCGATGTATGATATACGATGTATGATGTACAATGTATGATATATGATGTGTGATGTATGTTGTGTAATGTATGATGTGTGATGCATGACGTACGATGTATGATGAACGATGTATGAAGAATGATGTATGATGATCGATGTATGATGTACAATGTATGATGGACGATGTTTGATCGGCGATGTATGATGAATGGCGTATGATGTATGACGTATGATGTGTGATGTATGATGTATGATGTAAGATGTAGGATGTATGATGTATGTTGTATGATGTATGATGTATGATGTATGACGTATGATGGACAATGTATGATGAACGATGTATGACGAACGATGTATGATGAACGATGTATTTTGACCGATGTATGGTGTTTGATTTATAAAGTATGATGAACGATGTGCGATTAACGACGTATGACATATGATGAATGGTGTATGATGTATGATGTATCATTTGTGGTGTATGATGTATGACGTATGATGAACGATGTTTGATGAACGATGTATGATGGACGATGTATGTTGAAGGACGTATTGTGTTTGATGTATGAAGTGCGATGGACGATGTACGATTAACGATGTAAGACTTATGATATATGGTGTATTATGTATGATGTATGATGTGAGATGTATGTTTAATGACATACGATGAACGATGAACGTTGTATGACATATGATGTATGATATATGATGTATGATGTATGATGTATGATGTATGATGTATGAAGTATGATGTATGATGTATGAAGTATGATGTATGATGTATGATGTATGAAGGACGATGGACGATACATGATGTATGATGCATGATGTGTGATGTATGATGAATGATATATGATGTATGATGAGCGATGTTTGACGAACGATGTATGATGATCTATGTATGATGAACAATGTATGATGAACGATGTTTGATCAACGATGTATGATGAATTGCGAATGATGTATGACCTATGATGTATGATGTTTGATGAATGATGTATGATGTACGATGTATGATGTACGATATATGATGTATGATGTATGATTTATGACGTATGATGTACCATGTATGGTGAACGATGGATGATGGACGATGTATGATGTATGATGTATGATGTATGAAGTATGAAGAACGATGGACGATGTATGATGTGTGATGTATGATGTATGATGTATGATGTATGATGTATGATGTAAGATGTATGATGAACGATGTATGATGAACGATGTTTGTCGAACGATGTATGATGATCGATGTATGATGATCGATGTATGGTATATGATGTTGGATGTAAGCTGAACGACGTATCATGGAAGATGTTTGATGGACGGCGTATGATGTACGATATATGTTGAACGATGTTCGATGAACGATGTATGACAGCCGATGACCAATTTATTGCGAACGATGAGCGATGTAGGATGTATGATGTATGTTTTATAATGCATGATGTATGATGTATGATGTATGATGTATGAGGTATGATGTATGATGTATGATGTAAGAAGATCGATGGCCGATGTATGATGTATGATGTATGATGTATGATGTATGATGTATGATGTATGATGTAAGATGATCTATGTTTGACGAACGATGTATGATGATCGATGTATGAAGAATGTGCCATGAAATACGATGTATGATGAACGATGTATGATGATCGATGTATGATGAACAATGTTCGATGAAAGATGTTTGATCAACGATGTATGATGAATTGCGAATGATGTATGACGTATGATGTATTATGTATGATGTATGATGTATGATGTATGATGTATTATGTACGATATATGATGTATGATGTATGATTTATGATGTATGATGTATGGTTAATGATGTATGATGTATGATGTATGATGTATGCTGTATGATGTATGTTGTATGATGGACGATATATGATGAACGGTGTATGATTGGCGATGGTCGATTTGTGATATAATATGTCTGATGTATGCTGTATAATGCACGATGTGTGATGCATGATGTATGATGTATGATGAATTATGTGTGATGTATGATGAACGATGTATGATGAACGACGTAAGGTGAACGATGTATGATGAACGATGTATGATGTATGATGTGTGATTCATGATGCATGATGTATGATTCATGATGTTTGATGTATGATGTATGATGTATGATGTACGATGGACGATGAACGTTGTATTATTTATAATGAATGATTTATGTTGTATGATGTATGATATTAGATATATGATTAACTATGTATGATGTATGATATATGATGCATGAGGTATGATGTATGATGTAAGATGTATGATCAACGATGTATGATGATCGATGTTTGACGAGCGATGTATGATGAACGGTGTATGGAGAATGATGTATGGTGAAGGATGTATTATGAACGATGTATGATGGTCGATGTATGATGAACAATCTATGATGGGCGATGTTTGATCAACGATGTATGATGAATGGCGTATGATGTATGACGTATGATGTGTGATGTATGATGTATGATGTATGAAGTATGATGAATGATGTATGATGTATGAAGAACGATTTCCGATGTATGATGTATGATGTATGATGTATGGTGTATGACGTATGATGTATTATATGTCATTTATGATGAATGACTTATGATGAACGATGTATGATGAACGATGTATGATGAACGATGTATGTTGAACCAAGTATTGTGTTTGATGTGTGAAGTACGATGGACGATGTACGATTAACGATGTATGACTTATGATGTATGGTGTATGATGTATGGTGTATGATGTGTGATGTATGTTGAATGACGTATGATGAACGATGAACGTTGTATGATGCATGATGTATGATTTATGATATATTACGTATGATGTATGGTGTATTCGGTATGATGTATGTTGTATGATGGACGGTGTGTGATGTACGATGTATGATGGGCGATGTTTGATGGACGATATATGATGAACGATGTATGATGAACAATATATGATGGACGATGTATGATCAACGATGTATGATGAATGGCGTATGAATTATGACTTATGATGTATGATGTATGTGTATGATGAATGATGTATGATGTTATATTTACGATATATGATGTATGATGTATGAAATATAATGTATGATGTATGTTGTATTATATATGATGTATGAAGTATGATGTATGATGTATTATGAACGATGAAAGATGTATGATGTATGACGTATGATGTATGATGTATGATGAATATTGTATGATGTATGGTGTATGATGTATGTTGTACGATGAACGATGTATGATGAACGACGTATGATGAATGACTTATGATGAACGATGTATGATGAACAATGTTTGACGAACGATATATGATGATCGATGCATGATGATCGATGTATGGAATATGATGTTGGATGTATGCTGAACGACGTATCATGGAAGATGTTTGATGGACGGCGTATGATGCACGATATATGTTGAACGATGTTTGATGAACGATGTATGACAACCGATGACCAATGTATTCTGAACGATGAACGATATAGGAAGTATGATGTATGATTTATGATGTATGATGTATGATGTATGATGTATGATGTATGAAGTATGATGTATGATGTATGATGTATGAGAACGATGGCCGATGTATGATGTATGATGTATGATGTGCGATGTATGATGTATGATGTATGATGTAAGATGATCGAAGTTTGACGAACGATGTATGATGATCGATATATGATCAACAATGTATGAAGAACGATATTTGATGAACGATGTATGATGAATGACGCATGATGTATGACGTATGATGTATGATGTATGATGAATGATGTATTGTGAACGATGTATGATATGTGAAGTATAAAGTATGTTGTATGATGTATGGTGTATGATGCATGAAGTATGATGAACGATGTATGATGAACGAAGTATGATGAACGATGTTTGATGAACGATACATGATGATCGATGTATGATGAACTACGTATGATGAACGACGAATGATGTTCGGTGTATGACAACCGATGACCGATGTATGCTTAACGATGAAGGATATACGATGTATGATGTATGATTTATGATGTATGATGTATGATGTATGATGTATGATGTATGATGTTTGAAGAACAATGTACGATGTATAAATTATGATGTATTATGTATGATGTATGATGAACGATTTATGATGAACGACTTATGATGAACGGTGTTTGATGAACGTTATATGATGTTCGATGTATGATGAACTATGTATGATGATCGACGAACGATGAATGGAGTATGACAACCGATGACCGATGTATGCTTAACGAAGGATATATGATGTATGATGTATGATTTGTGATGTATGATGTATGATGTATAATGTATGATTTATGATGTATGATGTATGAAGAACGATGTACGATGTATGTTGTATGATGTATGATGTATGATGTATGATTTATGATGTGTGATGTATGATGAACGATGTATGATGAACGGCGCAAAATGGACGATGTATTATGAACGATGTACGATGTATGATGTATGGTGTATGATGTATGATGTATGATGTATGATGTATGATTTACGATGTATGATAAACGGTGTATGATGACCGATTTCTGACGAACGATGTATGATGAACGACGTATGAAGATTGATGTATGGTGAACGATGTATGATGAACGATGTATGATGATCGATGTATGATGAGCAATCTATGATGGACGATCTTTGATCAACGATGTATGATAAATGGCGTATGATGTATGACGTATGATGTGTGATGTATGATATATGATGTATGATGTATGATGTATGATGTATGATGTATGTTGTATGATGAATGATGCATGATGAATGATGTATGATGAATGATGTTTGATATATGATGTATGATGTATGTTGTATGATGAACGATGAACGTTGTATTATGTATGATGTATGATTTATGTTGTATGATGTATGATGTATGATATATGATGAACGATGTATGGTGCATGATGTATGATGTATGATATATGATGATCGATATATGTTGAACGATATATGATGAACGATGTATGATGGACGATGCATGATTTCCGATGTATGATGAACGATGTACCATGTATGATGGATGATGTACGATTTATGATATATATTGTAAAATATGTGATGTATGATGTATGATGTATGATGTATGATGTATGATGTATGTTGTATGATGGAAGATGTATGATGGACGATGTATGATGAACGATGTATGATGGACGATGTACGACGAACGATGTATGATGAACGATGTATGATGAACGACGTATGATGAACGATGTATGATGAACGATGTTTTATCAACGATGTATTATGAATTGCGAATGATGTATGACGTATGATGTATGATGTATGATGTATGATGTATGATGTAAGATGTATGATGTACGATATATGATGTATGATGTTTGATTTATGATGTATGATGTATGATGTATGATATATGATGTATGAAGCATGATGTATGATGTATGATGAACGATGAACGATGTATGTGGTATTATGTATGATTTATGGTGTATGATGTATGATGTATGATGAACGATGTTTGAAGAACGATCTATGATGAACGATGTATGATTATCGATGTATGACCAACAATGTATGATGAACGATATTTGATGAATTATGTATGATGAATGACGAATGATGTATGACGTATGATGTATGATGTATGATGTATGATGTATTGTGAACGATGTATGATGTGTGAAGTATAATGTGTTTTGTATGATGTATGGTGTATGATGTATGATGTATGATGAACGATGTATGATGAACGACGTATGAGAACGATGTTTGATTATCGACATATGGTGACCGATGTATGATGAACTATGTATGATGAACGACGAACGATGAACTTTGTATGACAACCGATGACCGATGCAAGCTTAACGATGAAGGATATATGATGTATGAATTACGATTTTTGATGTATGATGTATGATGTATGATGTATGATGTATGATGTATGAAGAACGATGTACGACGTATGAATTATGATGTATGATGCATGATGTATGATGTATGATGTATGATGTAAGACGTATGATGGACGATGTTTGACGAACGATGTATGATGAACGAAGTATGAAGAATGATGTATGATGATCGATGTATGATGTACAATGTATGATGGACGATGTTTGATCAACGATGTATGATGAATGTCGTATGATGTATGACGTATGATGTGTGATGTATGATGAATGAAGTAGGATGTATGATGTATGATGTATGTTGTATGATGTATGATGTATGATGTATGACGTATGATGTATGATGTATGATGTATGAAGGACGATGGACGATATATGATGTATGATGCATGATGTGTGATGTATGATGAATGATATATGATGGATGATGAGCGATGTTTGACGAACGATGTATGATGATCTATGTATGATGTACAATGTATGATGAACAATGTTTGATCAACGATGTATGATGAATTGCGAATGATGTACGACGTATGATGTATGATGCATGATGAATGATGTATGATGTACGATGTATGATGTACGATATATGATGTATGATGTATGATTTATGACGTATGATGTACCATGTATGGTAAACGATGAATGATGGACGATGTATGATGAACGATATATGATGAACGATGTATGATGGACGATGTATGATGATCGATGAGTGATGAACGATGTATGATGAGCGATGTATGATGAACGATGTACGATGTTTGATTTATGATGTACGATTTGTGACGTATATTGTAAGATATATGATGTATGATGTATGATGTATGATGTATGATGTATGATGTATGATTTATGATGTATAATTTATGATGTATGATGAATGATGAACGATGTTTGAAGAACGATGTATGATGAACGGTGTATGATGAACGATCTATGATGAACGATGTATGATGTTCGATGTATGATCAACAATTAATGATGAACGATATTTGATGAACAATGTATGATGTATGACGTATGATGTATGACGTATGATGTATGATGTATGATGTATGATGTATTGTGAACGATGTATGATCTGTGAAGTATAAGGTATGTTGTATGATGTATGGTGTATGATGTATGATGTATGATGAACGATGTATGATGAACGACGTATGATGAACGATGTTTGATGGACGATATATGATGATCGATGTATGATGAACTATGTATGATGAACGACGAATGATGAACGATGTATGACAACCGATGACCGATGTATGCTTAACGTTGAAGGATATATGATGTATGATGTTTGATTTATGATGTATGATGTATGATGTATGATGTATGATGTATGATGTATGATGTAGGAAGTACGATGTACGATGTATGAATAATGATGTATGATGTATGATGTATGATGTATGATGTATGATGTAAGATGTATGATGAACGATGTTTGACGAACGATGTATGATGAACGATGTATGAAGTATGGTGTATGATGATCGATGTATGATGTACAATGTATGATGGACGATGCTTGATCAACGATGTATGATGAATGGCGTATGATGTATGACGTATGATGTGTGATGTACGATGTATGATGTATGATGTATGATGTATGATGTATGTTGTATGATGTATGATGTATGATGTATGATGAGCGATGTATGATTAACGATGTATAACGAACGATGTATGATGAACGATGTATGTTGACCGATGTATGGTGTTTGATGTATGAAGTATGATGGACGATGTATGATTAACGACGTATGACATATGATAAATGGTGTATGATGTATGATGTATCATTTGTGGTGTATGATGTATGTCGTATGATGAAATATGTATGATGAACGATGTATGATGAACAATGTATGATGAACGATGTATTGTGTTTGATGTATGAAGTGCGATGGACGATGTACGATTAACGATGTTTGACTTATAATATATGGTGTTTTATGTATGATGTATGATGTGAGATGTATGTTTAATGACATATGATGGACGATGAATGTTGTATGATGTATGATGTATGATTTATGATGTATGATGTATGATGTATGATGTGTGCGGTATGATGTACGTTGTATGGTGGACGATGTGTGATGAAAGATGTATGATGAACGATGTATGATGGACGATGTATGATGAACGATGTATTATGAACGATGTATGAAGAACGATGTATGATGAACGATGTATGGTATATGATGTAGGATGTAAGATGAACGACGTATCATGGAAGATGTTTGATGGACGGTGAATGATGAACGATATATGTTGAACGATGTTTAATGAACGATGCATGACAACCGATGACCGATGTATTGTGAGCGATGAACGATATATGATGTATGATGTATGATATATGATGTATGGTGTAAGATGTATGATGTATGAAGTATGAAGTATGATGTATTATGTATGATGTATGAAGAACGATGGACGATGTATGATGTATAATGCATGATGTATGATGTATGATGTATGATGTATGATGTATGATGTATAATGAACGATGTTTGACGAACGATGTATGATGTCGATGTATGAATAATGATGTATGAAGAACGATGTATGATGAACGATGTATGATGATCGATGTATGATGAACAATGTATTATGAACGATGTTTGATCAACGATGTATGATGAATTGCGAATGATGTATGACGTTTGTTGTATGATGTATGATGTATGATGTATGATGTATGATGTATGATGAACGATGTATGATGAACGATGTATGGCATATGACGTAGGATGTAAGATGAAAGACGTATGATGGAGGATGTATGATGGACGATGTATGATGAACGATGTAGGATGAACGATGTATGATGGACGATGTGTGACGAACGATATATGATGAAGGATGTATGTTGAACGATGTATGGAGTTTGATGTATGTAGTATGATGAACGATGTACGATTAACGATGTATCACTTATGATGTATGGTGTATGATGTATGACGTATGATGTTTGTCGTACGATGAATGACGTATGATGAACGGTGAACGTTGTATGATATATAATGAATGATTAATGATGTATGATGTATGATGTATGATGTATGATGTATGAAGTATGAAGTATGATGTATGATGTATGATGTATGAAGGACGATGGACGATGTGTGATGTATAATGCATGATGTATGATGTATGTTGTATGATGGACGATGTATGATGTACGATGAGTAATGGACGATTTATGATGGACTATGTATGATGAACGATGTATGATGAACGATGTATGATGAACGATGCATGATGAACGATGTATGATGAACGATGTTTGATCAAAGATATGTGATGACTTGCGAATGATGTATGACGTATAATGTATGATGTATGATGTATGATGTATGATGTATGATGTATGATGTGCGATATATGATGTATGATGTATGATTTATGGTGTATGATGTATGATGTATGATATATAATGTATGAAGCATGATGTATGATGTATGATGGACGATGAACGATGTATGATGTATGATGTATGATATATGATGTATGATGTATGATGTATGATGTATGATGTATGATGAACGATGTATGATGAACGATGTATGATGAACGATGTATGATGGGCGATGGACGATTTGTGATGTATGATGTTTGATGTATGCTGTATGATGCACGATGTGTGATGCATGATCTATGATGTATGATGTATGATGTGTGATGTATGATGAACGATGTATGATGAACGGCGTAAGATGAACGATGTATGATGAACGAGGTATGATGTATGATGTATGATTCATGATGCATGATGAATGATGCATGACGTTTGATGTATGATGTATGATGTATGATGTATGATGAACGATGAACGTTGTATTGTGTATGATATACGATTTATGACGTATATAGTTAGATATGTGATGTATGAAGTATGATGTATGATGTCTGATGTATGATGTATGATGTGTGATGTATGATGTATGATGTATGATGAACGAAGTTTGAAGAACGATGTATGATGAACGAAGTATGGTGAACAATCTATGATGTACAATGTATGATTATCGATGAATGATCAACAATGTATGATGAACGATATTTGATGAACGATGTATGATGAATGACGTATGATGTATGACGTATGATGTATGATGTATGATTTATGATGTATTGTGAACGATGTATGATGTGTGAAGTATAATGTATGTTGTATGATGTATGGTGCATGATGTATGATGTATGATGAACGATGTATGATGAACGACGTAAGATGAACGATGTTTGATGTACGATATATGAAGAACGATTTATGATGAACGATGTATGATGATCGATGTATGTTGAACAATGTATGATGAACGATGTTTGATCAACGATATATGATGAATTGCGAATGATGTATGACGTATGATGTGTGATGTATGATGAATGATGTATGATGTACGATGTATGATGTACGATATATGATGCATGATGTATGATTTATGGTGTATGATGTACCATGTATGGTGAACGATAAATGATGGACGATGCATGATGAACGATTTATGATGAACGATGTATGATGGACGATGTATGATGATCGATGTATGATTAACGATGTATGATGAACGATGTATGGCGAACGATGTATGGCCTATGACGTAGGATGTAAGATGATAGACGTATGATGGAAGATGTATGATGGTCGAAGTATGATGAACGATGTATGATGAACGATGTATGATGGTCGATGTATGATGAACGATATATGATGAACTATGTATGATGGACGACGAATAATGAACGATGAATGACAACCGATGACCGATGTATGGTTAACGATGAAGGATATATGATGTATGATGTATGATTTATGATGTATGATATATGATGTATGATGTATGTTGTATGAAGTATGAAGGACGATGGACGATATATGATGAACGATGTATGATGGACGATGTATGATGATCGATGTATGATGAACGATGTATTATGAACGATGTATAATGAACGATGTGTGATGAGCGATGGACGATCTGTGGTGTATGATGTCTGATGTATGATGTATGATGCACGATGTGTGATGCATGATGTATGATGCATGATGTTTGATGTATGATGTATGATGTATGATGTATGATGAACGATGAACGTTGTATTATGTATGATGAATGATTTATGTTGTATGATGTATGATGTATGATATATGATGAACGATGTATGATGTATGATGTATGATGTGTGATGTATGATGATCTATTTATGGTGAACGATATATGATGAACAATGTATAATGAACGATGCATGATGTCCGATGTATGATGAACGATGTACGATGTATGATGTATGATGCACGAATTATGATGCATATTGTAAGATATGTGATGTATGATGTATGATGTATGATGTATGATGTATGATGTATGATGTATGATGTGTGATGTATGATGAACGATGTATAATGAACGACGTAAGATGAACGATGTTTGATGAACGAGGTATGATGAACTATGTATGATGAACGACGAACAATGAACGGTGTATGACAACCGATGACCGATGTATGCTTAACGATGGAGGATGTATGATGTATGATTTATGATGTCTGATGTATGATGTATGATGTATGATGTGTGATGTATGATGTATGATGTATGATGTATGAAGAACGATGTACGATGTATGAATTATGATGTATGATGTATGATGTGTGATGTATGATGTATGATGTAAGATGTATGATGAACGATGTTTGACGAACGATGTATGATTAACGATGTATGAAGTATGATGTATGATGATCGATGTATGATGTACAATGTATGATGGACGATGTTTGAGCAACGATGTGTGATGAATGGCGTATGATGTATGACGTATGATGTGTGATGTATGATGTATGATGTATGATGTATTATGTATGATGTATGTTGTATGATGTATGATGTATGATGTATGATGAGCGATGAATGATGAACGATGTATAACGAACGATGTATGATGAACGATGTATGTTGACCGATTTATGGTGTTTGATGTATGAAGTATGATGAACGATGTATGATTAACGACGTATGACATATGATAAGTGGTGTATGATGTATGATGTATCATTTGTGGTGTATGATGTATGTCGTATGATGAACGATGTATGATGAACGATGTATGATGAACAATGTATGATGAACGATGTATTGTGTTTGATGTATGAAGTGCGATGGACGATGTTCGATTAACGATGTTTGACTTATAATATATGGTGTTTTATGTATGATGTATGATGTGAGATGTATGTTTAATGACATATGATGGACGATGAACGTTGTATGATGTATGATGTATGATATATGATGTATGATGTATGATGTATGATGTGTGCGGTATGATGTATGTTGTATGGTGGACGATGTGTGATGAAAGATGTATGATGAACGATGTATGATGGACGATGTATGATGAACGATGTGTTATGAACGATGTATGATGAACGATGTATGATGAACAATGTATGGTATATGATGTAGGATGTAAGATGAACGACGTATCATGGAAGATGTTTGATGGACGGTGAATGATGAACGATATATGTTGAACGATATTTAATGAACGATGTATGACAACCGATGACCGATGTATTGTGAGCGATGAACGATATATGATGTGTGATGTATGATATATGATGTATGATGTATGATGTATGATGTATGAAGTATGAAGTATGATGTTTGGTGTATGATGTATGAAGAACGATGGACGATGTATGATGTATAATGCATGATGTATGTTGCATGGTGTATGATGTATGATGTATAATGGACGATGTTTGACGAACGATGTGTGATGATCGATGTATGAATAATGATGTATGAAGAACGATGTATGATGAACGATGTATGATGATCGATGTATGATGAACAATGTATGATGAACGATGTTTGATCAACGATGTATGATGAATTGCGAATGATGTATGACGTATGTTGTATGATGTATGATGTATGATGCATGATGTATGATGTATGATGAACGATGTATGATGAACGATGTATGGCATATGACGTAGGATGTAAGATGAAAGACGTATGATGGAAGATGTATGATGGACGATGTATGATGAACGATGTAGGATGAACGATGTATGATGGACGATGTGTGATGAACGATATATGATGAAGGATGTATGTTGAACGATGTATGGTGTTTGATGTATGTAGTATGATGAACGATGTACGATTAACGAAGTATCACATATGATGTATGGTGTATGATGTATGACGTATGATGTTTGACGTATGATGAATGACGTATGATGAATGATGAACGTTGTACGATATATGATGTATGATGTATGATGTATGATGTATGAAGTATGAAGTATGATGTATGATGTATGATGTATGAAGAACAATGGACGATGTATGATGTATAATGCATGATGTATGATGTATGTTGTATGATGGACGATGTATGATGTACGATGAATGATGGACGATTTATGATGGACGATGTATGATGAACGATGAATGATGAACGATGTATGATGAACGATGTATGATGATCGATGTATGATGAACGATGTTTGATCAAAAATATGTGATGACTTGCGAATGATGTATGACGTATAATGTATGATGTATGATGTATGATGTATGATGTATGATGTATGATGTGCGATATATGATGTATGATGTATGATTTATGATGTATGATGTATGATGTATGATATATGATGTATGAAGCATGATGTATGATGTATGATGAACGATGAACGATGTATGATGTATTATGTATGATTTATGATGTATGATGAATGATGTACGATGTATGATGTATGATGAACGATGTATGATGAACGATGTATGATGAACGATGTATGATGGGCGATGGACGATTTGTGATGTATGATGTTTGATGTATGCTGTATGATGCACGATGTGTGATGCATGATCTATGATGTATGATGTATGATGTGTGGTGTATGATGTACGATGTATGATGAACGGCGTAAGATGAACGATGTATGATGAACGAGGTATGATGTATGATGTATGATTCATGATGCATGATGTATGATGCATGACGTTTGATGTATGATGTATGATGTATGATGAATGATGAACGATGGACGTTGTATTATGTATGATATATGATTTATGACGTATATAGTAAGATATGTGATGTATGATGTATGATGTATGATGTATGATGTATAATGTATGATGTATGATGTATGATTTATGATGTATGATGTATGATGTATGATGAACGAAGTTTGAAGAACGATGTATGATGAACGAAGTATGATGTACAATCTATGATGAACAATTTATGATTATCGATGTATGATCAACAATGTATGATGAACGATATTTGATGAACGATGTATGATGAATGACGTATGATGTATGACGTATGATGTATGATGTATGATTTATGATGTATTGTGAACGATGTATGATGTGTGAAGTATAATGTATGTTGTATGATATATGGTGCATGATGTATGATGTATGATGATCGATGTATGATGAACGACGTATGATGAACGATGTTTGATGAACGATATATGAAGAACGATTTATGATGAACGATGTATGATGATCGATGAATGATGAACAATGTATGATGAACGATGTTTGATCAACGATACATGATGAATTGCGAATGATGTATGACGTATGATGTATGATGTATGATGAATGATGTATGATTAATGATGTATGATATATGTAGTATGATGTATGTTGTACGATGAACGACGTATGATGGATGACTTATGATGAACGATGTATGATGAACGATGTATGATGTACGATGTGTGATGAACGATGTATTGTGTTTGATTTATGAAGTACGATGGAAGATGTACGATTAACGATGTATGACTTGTGATGTATGGTGTTTGATGTATGATGTATGATGTGTGATGTATATTGAATGACGTATGATGTATGATGAACGATGTTTGAAGAACGATGTATGATGAACGGTGTATGGTGAACGACGTATGATGAACGATCTATGATGATCGATGTATTTTGAACGATGTATGGTGTCTGATGCATGAAGTATGACGAACGATGTACGATTAACGGTGTATAACATATGATGTATGGTGTATGATGTATGACGTATGATGTATGTTGAATGATGAATGAGGTATGATGAACGATGAACGTTGTATGATGTATGATGTATGATTAATCATGTATGATGTATGACGTATGATGGACGATGTGTGATGAACGATGTATGACGAACGATGTATGATGAACGATGTTTGTTGACCGATGTATGGTGTTTGATGTATGAATAATGATGAACGATGTGCGATTAACGACATATGACATATGATGAATGGTGTATGATGTATGATGTATCATTTGTGGTGTATGATGTATGACGTATGATGAACGATGTATGATGAACGATGTATGATGATCGATGTATGATGAACAATGTATGATGAACGATGATTGATCAACGGTGTGTGATGATTTGCGAATGATGTAGGACGTATGATGCATGATGTATGATGAATGAAGAATGATGTATGCTGTACGATGTATGATGTACGAAATATGATGTATGATGTATGATTTATGATGTATGATGTACCATGTATGGTGAACGATGAATGACGGGCGATGTGTGATGAAAGATGTATGATGAACGATGTATGATGGACGATGTATGATGAACGATGTATTATGAACGATGTATGATGAACGATTTATGGCATATGATGTAGGATGTAAGATGAACGACGTATCATGGAAGATGATTGATGGACGGTGTATGATGAACGATATATGTTGAACGATGTATGACAACCGATGACCGATGTATGGTGATCGATTAACGATATAGGATGTATGATGTATGTAATATGATGTATGACGTGTGATGTATGATGTGTGATGTATGAAGTATGATTTATGATGTATGATGTATGAAGAACGATGGACGATGTATGATGTATGATGTATGATTTATGATGTATGATGTACCATGTATGGTAAACGATGTATTTTGAACGATGTATGATGATTGATGTGTGAAGTATGATGAACGATGTACGAATAACTATGTATCACTTATGATGTATGGTGTATGATGTATGCCGTATGATGTATGATGTATGAAGAATGAGGTATGATGAACGATGAACGTTGTATGATGTATGATGTATGATTAATGATGTATGATGTATGATGTATGATGTATGCTGCATGATGTATGTTGTATGATGGACGATGTATGATGAACGATGTATGATGAGCGATTGACGATTTGTGATGTATGATGTCTGATGTATGCTGTATGATGCACGATGTGTGATGCATGATGTATGATGTATGATGTAAGATGTGTGATGTATGTTGTATGATGTATGAAGTATGATGTATGATGTATGATGTATGATGGACGATGTGTGATGTATGATGCATGATGTATGATGTATGATGTATGATGTATGCTGTATGATGTATGGTGTATGATCGACGATGTATGATGACGATGAATGATGGACGATGTATGATGGACGATGTATGATGTATGATGTATGATGTATGATGTATGATGTATGATGTATGCTGTATGATGCACGATGTGTGATGCATGATGTATGATGTATGATGTATGATGTGTGATGTATGTTGTATGACGTATGAAGTATGATGTATGATGTATAATGTATGATGGACAATGTATGCTGTTTGATGTATGATGTATGATAAACATGTACGATGAGCGATGTATGATGTACGATGTATTATGTATGATGTATATTGTATTGCGTAAGATGACCGATGTATGATGTCCGATGTATGATGAAACATATATGTTGTACGATGTATGATGAACGATGTATGATGACCGATGAATGATGACCGATGTATGATATACGATGTATGATGTACAATGTATGATAAATGATGTG
Source organism: Tetragonula carbonaria (assembly GCA_032399595.1). Classification (NCBI taxonomy): domain Eukaryota; kingdom Metazoa; phylum Arthropoda; class Insecta; order Hymenoptera; family Apidae; genus Tetragonula; species Tetragonula carbonaria. The sequence goes on along the minus strand of JAUCRC010000049.1, from coordinate 85,990 downwards.
TTATGTATGTTGTGTAACGTATGATGTGTGATGCATGACGTACGATATATGGTGAACGATGTATGATGAACGATATATGATGCCCGATGTATGATGAGCCATGGACGATTTGTGATGTATGATGTATGATGTATGCTGTATGATGCACGATGTATGATGCATGACGTATGATGTTTGATGTATGATGTGTGATGTATGATGAACGATGTATTATGAACGATGTAAGATGAGCGATATATGATGGACGATGTATGATGTGTGATGTATGATGTATGATGCATGATGTGTGGTGCATTATGTTTGATGTATGATGTATGATGTATGATGTATGATGTATGATATATGATGAACGATGAACGTTGTATTACGTATGATGTATGATTTATGATGTATGATGTATGATGTACGATGTATGATGTATGATGTATGATGTATGATGTATGATGATCGATATATGGTGAACGATGTATGATGAACGATGTATGATGAACGATGCATGATGCCCGATGTATGATGAACGATGTACGATGTATGATGTATGATGTATGATTTATGATGTGTGATGTTAGATACGTGATGTACGATGTATGATGAATGATGTATGATGTTTGATGTATGATGTATGATGTATGATGTATGATGTATGATGTATGATGTATGATGTATGATGTGTGATGTATAATGTATGATGAATGATGTGTGATGAACGTTGTTTGACGAACGATGTGTGATGAACGATGAATGATGAACGATGTATGATGAACAATTTATGATGATCGATGTATGATCAACAATGTATGATGAACGATGTTTGATGAACGATGTATGATCAATGACGTTTGATGTATGACGTATGATGTATGATGTATGATGTATGGTGTATTGTGAACGATGTATGATGTGTGAAGTATAATGTATGTTGTATTATGTATGGTTAATGATTTATGATGTATGATGAACGATGTATGATGAAAGACGTATGATGAACGATGTTTGATGTATGATGTGTGATGTATGATGTATGATGTATGATGTATGATGTAAGAAATATGATGAAAGATGTTTGACGAACGATGTATGATGAACGATGTATGAAGTAAGATGAATGGTGAACGATGTATGATGAACGATGTATGATGAGCAGTGGACGATTCGTGACGTATGATGGATGAGGTATGCTATATAATGCACGTTGTATGATGCATGAAATATGATGTATGATGTATGATGTGTGATGGATGATGAACGATGTATTATGAACGACGTAAGATGAACGATGTATGATGATCGATGTGTAATGTGTGATGTATGATGCATGGTGCAGCAAGTATGATGCATGATGTTTGATGTATGATGAATGATGTATGGTGTATGATGATCGATGAACGTTGTATTACGTATGATGCATGATTTATGATGTAAGATGTGTGATGAACGACGTATGATGTATTATGTATGATGTATGATGTATGATGATCGAATTATGGTGAACGATTTATGATGAACGATGTATGATGAACGATGCATGATGCTCGATGTATGATGAACGATGTTCGATGTATTATGTATGATGTATGTTTTATGATGTACGATGTTAGGTATGTGATGTATGGTGTATGATTTGTGATGTATGATGTGTGATGCATGATGTATGATGAACGATGTTTGACGAAAGATGTTTGACGAACGATGTATGATGAACGATGTATGAAGGACGATGTATGATGATCGATGTTTGGTTTACAATGTATGATGTACGATGTTTGATCAACGATGTATGATCAATGGCGTATGATATATGACCTATGATGTTTGATGCATGATGTATGATGTATGATGTAAGATGTATGATGTATGATGTATGCTGTATGATGTATGGTGTTTGATGTATGAAGTATCATGAACGATGTACGATTAACTATGTATGATATATAATGTATGGTGTGTGATGAATGATGTATGATTTGTGATGTATGACGTATGATGAACGCTGTATGATGAACGATGTATGAAGAACGTTGTATTGTGTTTGATATATGAAGTACGATGGACGATGTGCGATTAACGATGTATGACTTATGATATATGGTGTTTGATGTATGATGTATGATGTGTGATGTATGTTGAATGACGTATGATGAACGATGAACGTTGTTTGATGTATGATGTATGATTTATGATGTATGATGTATGATGTATGATGTATGCGGTATGATGTATGTTGTATGATGGACGATGTGAGATGAACGATGTATGATGAATGGCGTATGATGTATGACGTATGATGTGTGATGTATGATGTATGATGTATGATGTATAATGTATGATGTATGTCTTATGATGTATGATGTATGACGTATGATGTATGATGAACCATGTATGGTGAAGGATGTATGATTGACCATGTATGATGGACGATGTTTGAAGAACGATGTGTGGTGGACGATGTATGATGATCGATGTATGATCAACAATGTACGATGAACGATGTTTGGTGAACGATGTATGATGAATGATGTATGATGTATGAAGTACGATGTATGATGTATGATGCCTGACGTATTGTGAATGATGTATGACGTGGGAAGTAAAATGTATGATGTATGATGTATGGTGTATTATGTATGATGTATGATGAACGATTTATGATGAACGACTTATGATGAACGGTGTTTGATGAACGATATATGATGTTCGATGTATGATGAACTATGTATGATGAACGACGAACGATGAATGGAGTATGACAACCGATGACCGATGTATGCTTAACGATGAAGGATATATGATGTATGATGTATGATTTATGATGTATGATGTATGATGTATGATGTATGATTTATGATGTATGATGTATGAAGGACGATGTACGATGTATGTTGTATGATGTATGATGTATGATGTATGATACATGATGTTTGATGTATGATGAACGATGTATGATGAACGGCGCAAGATGAACGATGTATGATGAACGATGTACGATGTATGATGAATGATGTATGATGTATGATGTATGATGTATGATGTATGATGTAAGATGTATGATGAACGATGTCTGACGAACGATGTATGATGGACGACGTATGAAGATTGATGTATGGGGAACGATGTATGATGAACTATGTATGATGATCGATGTATGATGAGCAATCTATGATGGACGATATTTGATCAACGATGTATGATAAATGGCGTTTGATGTATGACGTATGATGTGTGATGTATGATGTATGATGTATGATGTATGATGTATGATGTATGATGTATGGTGTATGATGAATGATGCATGATGAATGATGTATGATGAATGATGTTTGATATATGATGTATGATGTATGATGTATGATGAACGATGAACGTTGTATTATGTATGATGTATGATTTATGTTGTATGATGTATGATGTATGATATATGATGAACGATGTATGGTGCATTATGTATGATGTATGATATATGATGATCGATTTATGGTGAACGATATATGATGAACGATGTATGATGGACGATGCATGATTTCCGATGTATGATGAACGATGTACCATGTATGATGGATGATGTACGATTTATGATATATATTGTAAAATATGTGATGTATGATGTATGATGTATGATGTATGATGTATGATGTATGATGTATGCGGTATGATGTATGTTGTATGATGGAAGATGTATGATGAACGATGTATGATGAACGATGTATGATGGACGATGTACGACGAACGATGTATGATGAACGATGTATGATGAACGATGTATGATGAACGATGTATGATGAACGATGTTTTATCAACGATGTATGATGAATTGCGAATGATGTATGACGTATGATGTATGATGTATGATGTATGATGTATGATGTACGATGTATGATGTACGATATATTATGTATGATGTTTGATTTATGATGTATGATGTATGATGTATGATATATGATGTATGAAGCATGATGTATGATGTATGATGAGCGATGAACGATGTATGTGGTATTATGTATGATTTATGATGTATGATGTATGATGTATGATGAACGATGTTTGAAGAACGATCTATGATGAACGATGTATGATTATCGATGTATGATTAACAATGTATGATGAACGATATTTGATGAACGATGTATGATGAATGTCGAATGATGTATGACGTATGATGTATGATGTATGATGTATGATGTATTGTGAACGATGTATGATGTGTGAAGTATAATGTGTGTTGTATGATGTATGGTGTATGATGTATGATGAACGATGTATGATGAACGACGTATGAGAACGATGTTTGATTATCGATATATGGTGACCGATGTATGATGAACTATGTATGATGAACGACGAACGATGAACTGTGTATGACAACCGATGACCGATGCAAGCTTAACGATGAAGGATATATGATGTATGAATTATGATTTATGATGTATGATGTATGATGTATGATGTATGATGTATGATGTATGAAGAACGATATTAATATATATGAATTATGATGTATGATGCATGATGTATGATTTATGATGTATGATGTAAGATGTATGATGGACGATGTTTGACGAACGATGTATGATGAACGATGTATGAAGAATGATGTATGATGATCGATGTATGATGAACGATGCATGATGCCCGATGTTTGATGAACGATGTACGATGTATGATGTATGATGTATGATTTATGATGTATGATGATAGATATGTGATGTATGATGTATTATGTATGATGTATGATGTATGATGTATGATGTATGATGTATGATGTATGATGTGTGATGTATAATGTATGATGTATGATGTGTGATGTATAATGTATGATGTATGATATGTGATGAACGATGTTTGACGAACGATGTGTGATGAACGATGAATGATGAACGATGTATGATGAACGATTTATGATGATCGATGTATGATCAACAATGTATGATGAACGATGTTTGATGAACGATGTATGATGAATGACGTTTGATGTATGACGTATGATGTATGATGTATGATGTATGGTGTATTGTGAACGATGTATGATGTGTGAAGTATAATGTATGTTGTATTATGTATGGTTAATGATGTATGATGTATGATGAACGATGTATGATGAACGACGTATGATGAACGATGTTTGATGTATGTTGTGTGATGTATGATGTATGATGTATGATGTATGATGTAAGAAGTATGATGAAAGATGTTTGACAAACGATGTATGATGAACGATGTATGAAGTAAGATGAATGGTGAACGATGTATGATGAACGATGTATGATGAGCAGTGGACGATTCGTGACGTATGATGGATGAGGTATGCTATATAATGCACGTAGTATGATGCATGATGTATGATGTATGATGTATGATGTGTGATGGATGATGAACGATTTATTATGACCGACGTAAGATGAACGATGTATGATGATCGATGTGTAATGTGTGATGTATGATGCATGGTGCAGCAAGTATGATGCATGATGTTTGATGTATGATGTATGATGTATGGTGTATGATGATCGATGAACGTTGTATTACGTATGATGCATGATTTATGATGTATGAGGTGTGATGAACGATGTATGATGTATTATGTATGATGTATGATGTATGATGATCGAATTATGGTGAACGATTTATGATGAACGATGTATGATGAACGATGCATGATGCCCGATGTATGATGAACGATGTTCGATGTATTATGTATGATGTATGTTTTATGATGTATGATGTTAGGTATGTGATGTATGATGTATGATTTGTGATGTATGATGTGTGATGCATGATGTATGATGTACGATGTTTGACGAAAGATGTTTGACGAACGATGTATGATGAACGATGTATGAAGGACGATGTATGATGATCGATGTTTGGTTTACAATGTATGATGTACGATGTTTGATCAACGATGTATGATCAATGGCGTATGATATATGACCTATGATGTTTGATGCATGATGTATGATGTATGATGTAAGATGTATGATGTATGATGTATGTTGCATGATGTATGATGTATGATGTATGATGTATGATGAACGATGTATGATGAACTCTGTATGATGAACGATGTATGATGAACGATGAATGTTGACCGATGTATGGTGTTTGATGTATGAAGTATCATGAACGATGTACGATAAACTATGTATGATATATAATATATGGTGTGTGATGAATGATGTATGATTTGTGATGTATGATGTATGACGTATGATGAACGCTATATGATGAACGATGTATGAAGAACGATGTATTGTGTTTGATATATGAAGTACGATGGCCGATGTGCGATTAACGATGTATGACTTATGATATATGGTGTGTGATGTATGATGTATGATGTGTGATGTATGTTGAATGACGTATGATGAACGATGAACGTTGTATGATGTATGATGTATGATTTATGATGTATGATGTATGATGTATGATGTATGCGGTATGATGTATGTTGTATGATGGACGATGTGTGATGAACGATGTATGATGAACGATGTATGGTGGACGATGTATGATGGCCGATGTATGATGACCGATGTATGATGAACGATGTATTATGTATTATGTATGATGAACGACGTATGTTGTTTGATGTATGATGTCTGATGAACGATGTACGATGAGCGATGTATGATGTATGATATATTGTGTATGATGTATGTTGTATTGCGTATGATGACCGATGTATGATGGACCATATATGATGAACGATGTATGATGAACGATGTATGATGGCCGATGTATGATGACCGATGTATGATGACCGATGTATGATGAACGATGTATGGTTAACGATGTATGGGGAACGATGTATGTTGTGTGATGTATGATGTATGATGAACGATGTGTGATGAACGATGCATGATGAACGATGTATGGTGGACGATGTATGATGAACGATATGTGATGATCCATGTATGATGAACCATGTATGATGAATGATGTATTATGGTCTATGTATGACGACCGATGTATGATGACCGATATTGATGATCGATGAACTATATATGATGTACGATGTATGATTTATTATGTATGATCTCTGATGTATAATGCATGATGTATGTTGTATGATGTATGATGTATAATGCATGGTGTGCGATGAACGATGTATGATGTATGATATATGTTGTATGATGTATGATGTATGATGTATGATGTATGACGAACGATGTATGATGAACGATGTATGACGAACGATGTATGATGAAAGATGTATGTTGACCGATGTATGGTGTTTGATGTGTGAAGTATGATGAACGATGTGCGATTAACGACGTATGACATATGATGAATGGTGTATGATGTATGATGTATCATATGTGGTGTATGATGTGTGACGTATGATGAACGATGTATGAGGAACGATGTATGATGAACTATGTATGTTGAACGATGTATTGTGATTGATGATTGAAGTGCGATGTACTATGTACGATTAACGATGTATGACTTATGATATATGGTGTACTATGTATGATGTATGATGTGTGACTTATGTTTAATGACATATGATGAACGATGAACGTTGTATGATGTATGATGTATGATATATGATGTATGATGTATGATGTATGATGTATGATGTATGATGTATGATGTATGATGAACGATGTTTGACGAACGATGTTGACGGACGATGTATGAAGAATGATGTATGATGATCGATGTATGATGTACAATGTATGATGGACGATGTTTGATCAACGATGTATGATGAATGGCGTATGACGTATGACGTATGATGTGTGATGTATGATGTATGATGTATGATGTATGATGTATGATGTATGTTGTATGATGTATGATGTATGATGTATGATGTATGATGAACGATGTATGGTGAACGATGTATGACGAACGATGTATGATGAACGATGTATGTTGACCGATGTATGGTGTTTGATGTATGAAGTATGATGAACGATGTGCGATTAACGACGTATGACATATGATGAATGGTGTATGATGTATCGTTTGTGGTGTATGATGTATCATTTGTGGTGTATGATGTATGCCGTATGATATATGATGTATGATGAATGAGGTATGATGAACGATGAACGTTGTATGATGTCGATTTATGATTAATGATGTATGATGTATGATGTATGATGTATGCTGTATGACGTATGTTGTATGATGTACGATGTATGATGAACGATGTATAATGGGCGATGAACGATTTGTGATGTATGATGTCTGATGTATGCTGTATGATGCACGATGTGTGATGCATGATGTATGATGTATGATGTATGATGTGTGATGTATGATGAACGTTGTATGATGAACGTCATAGGATGAACGATGTATGATGAACGAGGTATGATGTATGAATTATGGTTCATGATGCATGATGTATGATGCGTGAAGTTTGATTTATGATGTATGATGTATGATGTATGATGAACCATGAACGTTGTATTATGTATGATGTATGATTTATGTTGTATGATGTATGATGTATGATATATGATGAACGATGTATGATGTATGATGTATGATGTATGATGTATGGTGATCGATTTATGGTGAACGATATATGATGAGCGATGTATGATGAACAATGCATGATGTCCGATGTATGAAGAACGATGTACGATGTATGATGTATGATGTACGATTTATGACGTATATTGTAAGATATGTGATGTATGATGTAGGATATATGATGTATGATTTATGATGTATGATGTATGATGTATGATGTATGATGTATGATGAACGATGTTTGAAGAACGATCTATGATGAAAGATGTATGATGAGCGATGTATGATGAACAATGCATGATGTCCGATGTATGATGAACGATGTACGATGTATGATGTATGATGTACGATTTATGACGTATATTGTAAGATATGTGATGTACGATGTAGGATATATGATGTATGATGTATGATGTATGATGTATGATGTATGACGTATGATGTATGAGAACGATGTTTGATGAACGATATATGGTGTCCGATGAATGATGAACTATGTATGATGAACGACGAACGATGAACTGTGTATGACAACCGATGACCGATGTAAGCTAAACGATGAAGGGTATATGATGTATGATGTATGATTTATGATGTATGATGTATGACGTATGATGTATGTTGTATGATGTATGAAGAACGATGTACGATGTATGATGTATGATGTATGATGTGCGATGTATGATGTATGATGTATGATGTAAGATGATCGAAGTTTGACGAACGATGTATGATGATCGATATATGATCAACAATGTATGAAGAACGATATTTGATGAACGATGTATGATGAATGACGCATGATGTATGACGTATGAGGTATGATGTATGATGAATGATGTATTGTGAACGATGTATGATATGTGAAGTATAAAGTATGTTGTATGATGTATGGTGTATGATGCATGAAGTATGATGAACGATGTATGATGAACGAAGTATGATGAACGATGTTTGATGAACGATACATGATGAACGACGTATGATGAACGACGTATGATGAACGACGAATGATGAACGATATGTGACAACCGATGACCGGTGTATGGTTAATGATTAAGGACATATGATGTATGATGTACGATTTATGATGTATGATGTATGATGTATGATGTATGATGTATGATGTATGAAGAACAATGTACGATGTATAAATTATGATGTATTATGTATGATGTATGATGAACGATTTATGATGAACGACTTATGATGAACGGTGTTTGATGAACGTTATATGATGTTCGATGTATGATGAACTATGTATGATGATCGACGAACGATGAATGGAGTATGACAACCGATGACCGATGTATGCTTAACGAAGGATATATGATGTATGATGTATGATTTGTGATGTATGATGTATGATGTATAATGTATGATTTATGATGTATGATGTATGAAGAACGATGTACGATGTATGTTGTATGATGTATGATGTATGATGTATGATTTATGATGTGTGATGTATGATGAACGATGTATGATGGACGGCGCAAAATGAACGATGTATTATGAACGATGTACGATGTATGATGTATGGTGTATGATGTATGATGTATGATGTATGATGTATGATTTACGATGTATGATAAACGGTGTATGATGACCGATTTCTGACGAACGATGTATGATGAACGACGTATGAAGATTGATGTATGGTGAACGATGTATGATGAACGATGTATGATGATCGATGTATGATGAGCAATCTATGATGGACGATCTTTGATCAACGATGTATGATAAATGGCGTATGATGTATGACGTATGATGTGTGATGTATGATATATGATGTATGATGTATGATGTATGATGTATGATGTATGTTGTATGATGAATGATGCATGATGAATGATGTATGATGAATGATGTTTGATATATGATGTATGATGTATGTTGTATGATGAACGATGAACGTTGTATTATGTATGATGTATGATTTATGTTGTATGATGTATGATGTATGATATATGATGAACGATGTATGGTGCATGATGTATGATGTATGATATATGATGATCGATATATGTTGAACGATATATGATGAACCATGTATGATGGACGATGCATGATTTCCGATGTATGATGAACGATGTACCATGTATGATGGATGATGTACGATTTATGATATATATTGTAAAATATGTGATGTATGATGTATGATGTATGATGTATGATGTATGATGTATGTTGTATGATGGAAGATGTATGATGGACGATGTATGATGAACGATGTATGATGGACGATGTACGACGAACGATGTATGATGAACGATGTATGATGAACGACGTATGATGAACGATGTATGATGAACGATGTTTTATCAACGATGTATTATGAATTGCGAATGATGTATGACGTATGATGTATGATGTATGTTGTATGATGTATGATGTAAGATGTATGATGTACGATATATGATGTATGATGTTTGATTTATGATGTATGATGTATGATGTATGATATATGATGTATGAAGCATGATGTATGATGTATGATGAACGATGAACGATGTATGTGGTATTATGTATGATTTATGGTGTATGATGTATGATGTATGATGAACGATGTTTGAAGAACGATCTATGATGAACGATGTATGATTATCGATGTATGACCAACAATGTATGATGAACGATATTTGATGAATTATGTATGATGAATGACGAATGATGTATGACGTATGATGTATGATGTATGATGTATGATGTATTGTGAACGATGTATGATGTGTGAAGTATAATGTGTTTTGTATGATGTATGGTGTATGATGTATGATGTATGATGAACGATGTATGATGAACGACGTATGAGAACGATGTTTGATTATCGACATATGGTGACCGATGTATGATGAACTATGTATGATGAACGACGAACGATGAACTTTGTATGACAACCGATGACCGATGCAAGCTTAACGATGAAGGATATATGATGTATGAATTACGATTTTTGATGTATGATGTATGATGTATGATGTATGATGTATGATGTATGAAGAACGATGTACGACGTATGAATTATGATGTATGATGCATGATGTATGATGTATGATGTATGATGTAAGACGTATGATGGACGATGTTTGACGAACGATGTATGATGAACGATGTATGAAGAATGATGTATGATGATCGATGTATGATGTACAATGTATGATGGACGATGTTTGATCAACGATGTATGATGAATGTCGTATGATGTATGACGTATGATGTGTGATGTATGATGAATGAAGTAGGATGTATGATGTATGATGTATGTTGTATGATGTATGATGTATGATGTATGACGTATGATGTATGATGTATGATGTATGAAGGACGATGGACGATATATGATGTATGATGCATGATGTGTGATGTATGATGAATGATATATGATGGATGATGAGCGATGTTTGACGAACGATGTATGATGATCTATGTATGATGAACAATGTATGATGAACAATGTTTGATCAACGATGTATGATGAATTGCGAATGATGTACGACGTATGATGTATGATGTATGATGAATGATGTATGATGTACGATGTATGATGTACGATATATGATGTATGATGTATGATTTATGACGTATGATGTACCATGTATGGTAAACGATGAATGATGGACGATGTATGATGAACGATATATGATGAACGATGTATGATGGACGATGTATGGATGTATGATGAACGATATATGATGAACGATGTATGATGGACGATGTATGATGATCGATTATGATGAACAATGTATTATGAACGATGTTTGATCAACGATGTATGATGAATTGCGAATGATGTATGACGTTTGTTGTATGATGTATGATGTATGATGTATGATGTATGATGTATGATGAACGATGTATGATGAACGATGTATGGCATATGACGTAGGATGTAAGATGAAAGACGTATGATGGAGGATGTATGATGGACGATGTATGATGAACGATGTAGGATGAACGATGTATGATGGACGATGTGTGACGAACGATATATGATGAAGGATGTATGTTGAACGATGTATGGAGTTTGATGTATGTAGTATGATGAACGATGTACGATTAACGATGTATCACTTATGATGTATGGTGTATGATGTATGACGTATGATGTTTGTCGTACGATGAATGACGTATGATGAACGGTGAACGTTGTATGATATATAATGAATGATTAATGATGTATGATGTATGATGTATGATGTATGATGTATGAAGTATGAAGTATGATGTATGATGTATGATGTATGAAGGACGATGGACGATGTGTGATGTATAATGCATGATGTATGATGTATGTTGTATGATGGACGATGTATGATGTACGATGAGTAATGGACGATTTATGATGGACTATGTATGATGAACGATGTATGATGAACGATGTATGATGAACGATGCATGATGAACGATGTATGATGAACGATGTTTGATCAAAGATATGTGATGACTTGCGAATGATGTATGACGTATAATGTATGATGTATGATGTATGATGTATGATGTATGATGTATGATGTGCGATATATGATGTATGATGTATGATTTATGGTGTATGATGTATGATGTATGATATATAATGTATGAAGCATGATGTATGATGTATGATGGACGATGAACGATGTATGATGTATTATGTATGATATATGATGTATGATGTATGATGTATGATGTATGATGTATGATGAACGATGTATGATGAACGATGTATGATGAACGATGTATGATGGGCGATGGACGATTTGTGATGTATGATGTTTGATGTATGCTGTATGATGCACGATGTGTGATGCATGATCTATGATGTATGATGTATGATGTGTGATGTATGATGAACGATGTATGATGAACGGCGTAAGATGAACGATGTATGATGAACGAGGTATGATGTATGATGTATGATTCATGATGCATGATGAATGATGCATGACGTTTGATGTATGATGTATGATGTATGATGTATGATGAACGATGAACGTTGTATTGTGTATGATATACGATTTATGACGTATATAGTTAGATATGTGATGTATGAAGTATGATGTATGATGTCTGATGTATGATGTATGATGTGTGATGTATGATGTATGATGTATGATGAACGAAGTTTGAAGAACGATGTATGATGAACGAAGTATGGTGAACAATCTATGATGTACAATGTATGATTATCGATGAATGATCAACAATGTATGATGAACGATATTTGATGAACGATGTATGATGAATGACGTATGATGTATGACGTATGATGTATGATGTATGATTTATGATGTATTGTGAACGATGTATGATGTGTGAAGTATAATGTATGTTGTATGATGTATGGTGCATGATGTATGATGTATGATGAACGATGTATGATGAACGACGTAAGATGAACGATGTTTGATGTACGATATATGAAGAACGATTTATGATGAACGATGTATGATGATCGATGTATGTTGAACAATGTATGATGAACGATGTTTGATCAACGATATATGATGAATTGCGAATGATGTATGACGTATGATGTGTGATGTATGATGAATGATGTATGATGTACGATGTATGATGTACGATATATGATGCATGATGTATGATTTATGGTGTATGATGTACCATGTATGGTGAACGATAAATGATGGACGATGCATGATGAACGATTTATGATGAACGATGTATGATGGACGATGTATGATGATCGATGTATGATTAACGATGTATGATGAACGATGTATGGCGAACGATGTATGGCCTATGACGTAGGATGTAAGATGATAGACGTATGATGGAAGATGTATGATGGTCGAAGTATGATGAACGATGTATGATGAACGATGTATGATGGTCGATGTATGATGAACGATATATGATGAACTATGTATGATGGACGACGAATAATGAACGATGAATGACAACCGATGACCGATGTATGGTTAACGATGAAGGATATATGATGTATGATGTATGATTTATGATGTATGATATATGATGTATGATGTATGTTGTATGAAGTATGAAGGACGATGGACGATATATGATGAACGATGTATGATGGACGATGTATGATGATCGATGTATGATGAACGATGTATTATGAACGATGTATAATGAACGATGTGTGATGAGCGATGGACGATCTGTGGTGTATGATGTCTGATGTATGATGTATGATGCACGATGTGTGATGCATGATGTATGATGCATGATGTTTGATGTATGATGTATGATGTATGATGTATGATGAACGATGAACGTTGTATTATGTATGATGAATGATTTATGTTGTATGATGTATGATGTATGATATATGATGAACGATGTATGATGTATGATGTATGATGTGTGATGTATGATGATCTATTTATGGTGAACGATATATGATGAACGATGTATAATGAACGATGCATGATGTCCGATGTATGATGAACGATTTACGATGTATGATGTATGATGTACGAATTATGATGTATATTGTAAGATATGTGATGTATGATGTATGATGTATGATGTATGATGTATGATGTATGATGTATGATGTGTGATGTATGATGAACGATGTATAATGAACGACGTAAGATGAACGATGTTTGATGAACGAGGTATGATGAACTATGTATGATGAACGACGAACAATGAACGGTGTATGACAACCGATGACCGATGTATGCTTAACGATGGAGGATGTATGATGTATGATTTATGATGTCTGATGTATGATGTATGATGTATGATGTGTGATGTATGATGTATGATGTATGATGTATGAAGAACGATGTACGATGTATGAATTATGATGTATGATGTATGATGTGTGATGTATGATGTATGATGTAAGATGTATGATGAACGATGTATGAAGAATGATGTATGATGATCGATGTATGATGTACAATGTATGATGGACGATGTTTGAGCAACGATGTGTGATGAATGGCGTATGATCTATGACGTATGATGTGTGATTTGTGATGTATGATGTATGATGTATGATGAATGATGTATGTTGTATGGTGTATGATGTATGATGTATGATGAGCGATGTATGATGAACGATGTATAACGAACGATGTATGATGAACGATGTATGTTGACCGATGTATGGTGTTTGATGTATGAAGTATGATGAACGATGTATGATTAACGACGTATGACATATGATAAATGGTGTATGATGTATGATGTATCATTTGTGGTGTATGATGTACGTCGTATGATGAACGATGTATGATGAACGATGTATGATGAACAATGTATGATGAACGATGTATTGTGTTTGATGTATGAAGTGCGATGGACGATGTTCGATTAACGATGTTTGACTTATAATATATGGTGTTTTATGTATGATGTATGATGTGTGATGTATGTTTAATGACATATGATGTACGATGATCGTTGTATGAAGTATGATGTATGATATATGATGTATGATGTATGATGTATGATGTGTGCGGTATGATGTATGTTGTATGGTGGACGATGTGTGATGAAAGATATATGATGAACGATGTATGATGGACGATGTATGATGAACTATGTATTATGAACGATGTATGATGAACGATGTATGATGAACGATGTATGGTATATGATGTAGGATGTAAGATGAACGACGTATCATGGAAGATGTTTGATGGACGTTGAATGATGAACGATATATGTTGAACGATGTTTAATGAACGATGTATGACAACCGATGACCGATGTATTGTGAGCAATGAACGATATATGATGTATGATGTATGATATATGATGTATGATGTATGATGTATGATGTATGAAGTATGAAGTATGATGTATTGTGTATGATATATGAAGAACGATGGACGATGTATGATGTATAATGCATGATGTATGATGTATGGTGTATGATGTATGATGTATAATGAACGATGTTTGACGAACGATGTATGATGATCGATGTATGAATAATGATGTATGAAGGACGATGTATGATGAACGATGTATGATGATCGATGTATGATGAACAATGTATGATGAACGATGTTTGATCAACGATGTATGATGAATTGCGAATGATGTATGACGTATGTTGTATGATGTATGATGTATGATGTATGATGTATGATGTATGATGAACGATGTATGATGAACGATGTATGGCATATGACGTAGGATGTAAGATGCAAGACGTATGATGGAAGATGTATGATGGACGATGTATGATGAACGATGTAGGATGAACGATGTATGATGGACGATGTGTGATGAACGATATATGATGAAGGATGTATGTTGAACGATGTATGGTGTTTGATGTATGTAGTATGATGAACGATGTACGATTAACGATGTATCACATATGATGTATGGTGTATGATGTATGACGTATGATGTTTGACGTATGATGAATGACGTATGATGAACGATGAACGTTGTATGATATATGATGAATGATTAATGATGTATGATGTATGATGTATGATGTATGATGTATGAAGTATGAAGTATGATGTATGATGTATGATGTATGAAGAACGATGGACGATGTATGATGTATAATGCATGATGTATGATGTATGTTGTATGATGGACGATGTATGATGTACGATGAATGATGGACGATCTATGATGGACGATGTATGATGAACGATGAATGATGAACGATGTATGATGAACGATGTATGATGAACGATGTATGATGAACGATGTTTGATCAAAAATATGTGATGACTTGCGAATGATGTATGACGTATAATGTATGATGTATGATGTATTATGTATGATGTATGATGTATGATGTGCGATATATGATGTATGATGTATGATTTATGATGTATGATGTATGATGTATGATATATGATGTATGAGCATGATGTATGATGTATGATGAACGATGAACGATGTATGATGTATTATGTATGATTTATGATGTATGATGTATGATGTACGATGTATGATGTATGATGAACGATGTATGATGAACGATGTATGATGAACGATGTATGATGTGCGATGGACGATTTGTGATGTATGATGTTTGATGAATGCTGTATGATGCACGATGTGTGATGCATGATCTATGATGTATGATGTATGATGTGTGATGTATGATGAACGGCGTAAGATGAACGATGTATGATGAACGAGGTATGATGTATGATGTATGATTCATGATGCATGATGTATGATGCATGACGTTTGATGTATGATGTATGATGTATGATGTATGATGAACGATGAACGTTGTATTATGTATGACATATGATTTATGACGTATATAGTAAGATATGTGATGTATGATGTATGATGTATGATGTATAATGTATGATGTATGATGTATGATGTATGATGTATGATGTATGATGTATGATGTATGATGAACGAAGTTTGAAGAACGATGTATGATGAACGAAGTATGATGTACAATCTATGATGAACAATTTATGATTATCGATGTATGATCAACAATGTATGACGAACTATATTTGATGAACGATGTATGATGAATGACGTATGATGTATGACGTTTGATGTATGATGTATGATCTATGATGTATTGTGAACGATGTATGATGTGTGAAGTATAATGTATGTTGTATGATATATGGTGCATGATGTATGATGTATCATGAACGATGTATGATGAACGACGTATGATGAACGATGTTTGATGAACGATATATGAAGAACGATTTATGATGAACGATGTATGATGATCGATGTATGATGAACAATGTATGATGAACGATGTTTGATCAACGATATATGATGAATTGCGAATGATGTATGATGTACGATGTATGATGTGCGATATATGATGTATGATGTATGATTTATGATGTATGATGTATGGTTAATGATGTATGATGTATGATGTATGATGTATGCTGTATGATGTATGTTGTATGATGGACGATATATGATGAAGGATGTATGATGAGCGATGGACGATTTGTGATATATGATGTCTGATGTATGCTGTATAATGCACGATGTGTGATGCATGATGTATGATGTATGATGAATTATGTGTGATGTATGATGAACGATGTATGATGAACGACGTAAGGTGAACGATGTATGATGAACGATGTACGATGTATGATGTATGATGTACGATTTATGATGTATGTTGTAAGATATGTGATGTGTGATGTATGATGTACGATGTATGATGTATGATGTATGATGTGTTATGTATGATGTATGATGTATGACGTATGATGAACGGTGTTTGAAGACCGATGTATGATGAACGATGTATGATGATCGATGTATAATCAACAATGTATGATGAACGATGTTTGTTGGACGATGTATGATGAATTACGTATGATGTATGACGTACGACGTATGATGTATGATGTATGATATATT
Source organism: Tetragonula carbonaria (assembly GCA_032399595.1). Taxonomy (NCBI): domain Eukaryota; kingdom Metazoa; phylum Arthropoda; class Insecta; order Hymenoptera; family Apidae; genus Tetragonula; species Tetragonula carbonaria. The sequence goes on along the minus strand of JAUCRC010000049.1, from coordinate 67,174 downwards.
GTGAACGATGTATGATGTGTGAAGTATAATGTATGATGTATGATGTATGGTGTATGATGTATGATGTATGATGTATGATGTATGATGTACGATATATGATGTATGATGTGTGATTTATGATGTATGATGTATGATTAATGACGTATGATGTATGATGTATGATGTATGCTGTATGATGTATGTTGTATTTTGGACGATATATGATGAACGATGTATGATGAGCGATGGACGATTCGTGATTTATGATGTCTGATGTATGCTGTATAATGTACGATGTGTGATGCATGATGTATGATGTATGATGTATTATGTGTGATGTATGATGAACGACGTAAGGTGATCGATGTATGATGAACGATGTATGGTGTATGATGTATGATTCATGATGCATGATGTATGATGCATGATGTTTGATGTATGATGTATGATGTATGATGTACGATGGACGATGAACGTTGTATTATTTATGATGAATGATTTATATTGTATGATGTATGATATTAGATATATGATTAACTATGAATGATGTATGATGTATGATGCATGAGGTATGATGTATGATATAAGATGTATGATCAACGATGTATGATGATCGATGTTTGACGAGCGATGTATGATGAACGGTGTATGGAGAATGATGTATGGTGAAGGATGTATTGTGAACGATGTATGATGATCGATGTATGATGAACAATCTATGATGGGCGATGTTTGATCAACGATGTATGATGAATGGCGTATGATGTATGACGTATGATGTGTGATGTATGATGTATGATGTATGAAGTATGATGAATGATGTATGATGTATGAAGAACGATGGCCGATGTATGATGTATGATGTATGTTGTATGATGAATGATGCATGATGAATGATGTATGATGAATGATGTTTGATATATGATGTATGATGTATGATGTATGATGAACGATGGACGTTGTATTATGTATGATGTACGATTTATGTTGTATGATGTATGATGTATGATATATGATGAACGATGCATGGTGCATGATGTATGATGTATGATATATGATGATCGATTTATGGTGAACGATATATGATGAACGATGTATGATGGACGATGCATGATTTCCGATGTATGATGAACGTTGTACCGTGTATGATGGATGATGTACGATTTATGATATATATTGTAAAATATGTGATGTATGATGTATGATGTATGATGTATGATGTATGATGTATGCTGTATGATGTATGTTGTATGATGGAAGATGTATGATGAACGATGTATGATGAACGATGTATGATGAACGATGTACGACGAACGATGTATGATGAACGATGTATGATGAACGATGTATGATCAACGATGTATGATGAACGATGTTTTATCAACGATGTATGATGAATTGCGAATGATGTGTGTCGTATGATGTATGATGTATGATGTATGATGTATGATGTACGATGTATGATGTACGATATATGATGTATGATGTTTGATTTATGATGTTTGATGTATGATGTATGATATATGATGTATGAAGCATGATGTATGATGTATGATGACCGATGAACGATGTATGTGCTATTATGTATGATTTATGATGTATGATGTATGATGTATGATGAACGATGTTTGAAGAACGATCTATGATGAACGATGTATGATTATCGATGTATGATCAACAATGTATGATGAACGATATTTGATGAACGATGTATGATGAATGACGAATGATGTATGACGTATGATGTATGATGTATGATGTATGATGTATTGTGAAAGATGTATGATGTGTGAAGTATAATGTGTGTTGTATGATGTATGGTGTATGATGTATGATGTATGATGAACGATGTATGATGAACGACGTATGAGAACGATGTTTGATTATCGATATATGGTGACCGATGTATGATGAACTATGTATGATGAACGACGAACGATGAACTGTGTATGACAACCGATGACCGATGCAAGCTTAACGATGAAGGATATATGATGTATGAATTATGATTTATGATGTATGATGTATGATGTATGATGTATGATGTATGATGTATGAAGAACGATGTACGACGTATGAATTATGATGTATGATGTATGATGTATGATGTATGATGTATGATGTAAGATGTATGATGAACGATGTTTGACGAACGATGTATGATGAACGATGTATGAAGAATGATGTATGATGATCGATGTATGATGTACAATGTATGATGGACGATGTTTGATCAACGATGTATGATGAATGGCGTATGATGTATGACGTATGATGTGTGATGTATGATGTATGATGTATGATGTATGATGTATGATGTATGATGTATGATGTATGATGTATGATGTATGACGTATGATGAACGATGTATGATGAACGATGTATGATGAACGATGTATGATGAACGATGTGTGTTGACCGATGTATGGTGTTTGATGTATGAAGTATGATGAACGATGTGCGATTAACGACGTATGACATATGATGAATGGTGTATGATGTATGATGTATCATTTGTGGTGTATGATGTATGACGTATGATGAACGATGTATGATGAATGATGTATGATGATCGATGTATGATGAACAATGTATGATGAACGATGTTTGATCAACGGTGTGTGATGATTTGCGGATGATGTATGACGTATGATGCATGATGTATGAAGAATGATGAATGATGTATGCTGTACGATGTATGATGTACGATATATGATGTATGATGTATGATTTATGATGTATGATGTACCGTGTATGGTGGACGATGAATGACGGGCGCTGTGTGATGAAAGATGAATGATGAACGATGTATGATGTACGATGTATGATGAACGATGTATTATGAACGATGTACGATGAACGATTTATGGCAATTATGATGTATGATGTAAGATGAACGACGTATCATGGAAGATGATTGATGGACGGTGTATGATGAACGATATATGATGAACGATGTATGACAACCGATGACCATGTATGATGGATGATTTACGATATATGATGTATATAGTATGTGATGTATGATGTATGATGTATGATGTATGATGTATGATGTATGATGTATGATGTATGATGTATGATGTATGATGTATGATGGACGATGTATGATGTATGATGTATGATTTACGATGTATGATGTACCATGTATGGTGAACGATGTATTTTGAACGATGTATGATGATTGATGTATGAAGTATGATGAACGATGTACGATTAACTATGTATCACTTATGATGTATGGTGTATGATGTATGCCGTATGATGTATGATGTATGAAGAATGAGGTATGATGAACGTTGTATGATGTATGATGTATGATTAATGATGTATGATGTATGATGTATGATGTATGCTGCATGATGTATGTTGTATGATGGACGATGTATGATGAACGATGTATGATGAGCGATGGACGGTTTGTGATGTATGATGTCTGATGTATGCTGTATGATGCACGATGTGTGATGCATGATGTATGATGTATGATGTATGATGTGTGATGTATGTTGTATGATGTATGAAGTATGATGTATGATGTATGATGTATGAAGCACGATGGACGATGTGTGATGTATGATGCATGATGTATGATGTATGATGTATGATGTATGATGTATGATGAGCGATGTTTGACGAACGATGTATGATGATCGATGTATGTATAATGATGTATGAAGAACGATGTATGATGAACGATATATGATGATCGATGTATGATGAACAATGTATGATGAACGATGTTTGATCAACGATGTATGATGAATTGCGAATGATGTATGAAGTATGATGTATGATGTATGATGTACGATGTATGTTGTACGATATATGATGTATGATGTATGATTTATGATGTATGATGTACCATGTATGGTGAACGATGAATGATGGACGATGTATGATGAACGATATATGATGAACGATGTATGATGGACGATGTATGATGATCGATGTATGATGAACGAAGTATGATGAACGATGTATGATGAACGATGTATGATGTACGATGTATGGCATATGACGTAGGATGTAAGATGGAAGACGTATGATGGAAGATGTATGATGGACCATGTATGATGAACGATGTATGATGAACGATGTATGATGGACGATGTATGATGAACGATATATGATGAAGGATGTATGATGAACGATGTATGATGAACGATGTATGATGAACGATGTATGATGTACAATGTATGACAAATGATGTGTGATGTATGTTGCGTAATGTGTGATGTGTGATGCATGACGTACGATGTATGGTGATCGATGTATGATGAATAACGACATATGATGCACGATGTACGATGAGCGATGGACGATTTGTGATTTATGATGTATGATGCATGCTGTAAGGCTTACGATGAACAATGTATGACGAACGACGTCCGATGAACGACGTATGATGAACGATGTATGATGAACGACGTATAATGATCGATGCATGATTAACAATTTATGATGAATGACCTAATATGAACTATGAATAACGACCGATATATCATGATCGACTGTTGACGATCGATAGACTATATTTGATGTATGATGACCGATATATTATGTATAATGTATGATGGACAATGTATGCTGTTTGATGTATGATGTATGATAAACATGTACGTTGAGCGATGTATGATGTAAGATGTATTATGTATGATGTATATTGTATTGCGTAGGATGACCGATGTATGATGACCGATGTATGATGAGACGTATATGATGTACGATGTATGATGAACGATGTATGATAACCGATGAATGATGACCGATGTATGATATACGATGTATGATGTACAATGTATGATAAATGATATGTTATGTATGTTGTGTAATGTATGATGTGTGATGCATGACGTACGATGTATGGTGAACGATGTATGAAGAACGATATATGATGCCCGATGTATGATGATCGATGGACGATTTGTGATGTATGTGTATGATGTATGCTGTATGATGCACGATGTATGATGCATGATGTATGATGTATGATGTATGATGTGTGATGTATGATGAACGATGTATTATGAACGATGTAAGATGAGCGATATATGATGGACGATGTATGATGTGTGATGTATGATGTATGATGCATGATGTATGGTGCATTATGTTTGATGTATGATGTATGATGTATGATGTATGATGTATGATAAATGATGAACGATGAACGTTTTATTACGTATGATGTATGATTTATGATGTATGATGTATGATGAACGATGTATGATGTATGATGTATGATGTATGATGTATGATGATCGATATATGGTGAACGATGTATGATGAACGATGTATGATGAACGATGCATGATGCCCGATGTATTGAACGATGTACGATGTATGATGTATGATGTATGATTTATGATGTATGATGATAGATATGTGATGTATGATGTATGATGTATGATGTATGATGTATGATGTATGATGTATGATGTATGATGTATGATGTATGATGTATGATGTATGATGTATGATGTATGATGTATGATGTATGATGTATGATGTATGATGAACGATGTTTGACGTACGATCTATGATGAACGATGTATGATGGACGATGTATGATGAACGATGTATGATGATCGATGTATGATCAACAATGTATGATGAACGATGTTTGATGAACGATGTATGATGAATGACGTATGATGCATGACGTATGATGAATGATGTATGATGTATGATGTATTGCGAACGATGTATGATGTGTGAAGTATAATGCATTTTGTATTATGTATGGTTAATGATGTATGATGTTTGATGAACGATGTATGATGAACGACGTATGATGAACGATGTTTGATGTATGATGTGTGATGTATGATGTATGATGTATGATGTATGATGTATGATGTAAGAAGTATGAAGAACGATGTTTGACGAACGATGTATGATGAACGATGTATGAAGTATGATGAATGGTGAACGATGTATGATGAACGATGTATGATGAGCAATGGACGATTCGTGACGTATGATGGATGAGGTATGCTGTATAATGCACGTTGTATGATGCATGATGTATGATGTATGATGTATGATGTGTGATGGATGATGAACGATGTATTATGAACGACGTAAGATGAACGATGTATGATGAACGATGTATAATGTGTGATGTATGATGCATGGTGCAGGATGTATGATGCATGATGTTTGATGTATGATGTATGATGTATGGTGTATGATGAACGATGAACGTTGTATTACGTATGATGCATGATTTATGATGTATGATGTGTGATGAACGATGTATGATGTATTATGTATGATGTATGATGTATGATGATCGAATTATGTTGAACGATTTATGATGAACTATGTATGTTGAACGATGCATGATGCCCGATGTATGATGAACGATGTTCGATGTATTATGTATGATGTATGTTTTATGATGTATGATGTTATTTATGTGATGTATGATGTATGATTTATGATGTATGATGTGTGATGCATGATGTATGAAGAACGATGTATTGTGTTTGATATATGAAGTACGATGGACGATGTGCGATTAACGATGTATGACTTATGATATATTGTGTGTGATGTATGATGTATGATGTGTGATGTATGTTGAATGACGTATGATGAACGATGAACGTTGTATGATGTATGATTTATGATGTATGATTTAAGATGTATGATGTATGATGTATGATGTATGCGGTATGATGTATGTTGTATGATGGACGATGTGTGATGAACGATGTATGATGAACGATGTATGGTGGACGATGTATGATGAACGATGTATTATGAACGATGTATGATGAACGATGTATGATGAACGATGTATGGTATATGATGTAAGATGTAAGCTGAACGACGTATCATGGAAGATGTTTGATGGACGGTGTTTGATGAACGATATGCGTTGAACGATGTTTTTGGTATGATGTATGACAACCGATGACGGATGTATGGCGAACGATGAACGATATAGGATGTATGATGTACGATTTATGATGTATGATGTATGATGTATGATGTATGATGTATGAAGTATGATGTACGGTGTATGATGTATGAAGAACAATGGACGATGTATGATGTATGATGCATGATGTATGATGTATGTGTATGATGTATGATGTATGATGAACGATGTTTGACGAACGATGTATGATGTTCGATGTATGAATAATGATGTATGAAGAACGATGTATGTTGAACGATGTATGATGATTGATGTCTGATGAACAATGTATGATGAACGATTGTTGATCAACGATGTATGATGTATTGCGTATGATTTATGACGTATGATATATGATATATGATGTATGATGTATGATGTATGATATATGATGTACGATATATGATGTATGATGTATGATTTATGATGTATGATGTATGATGTATGATATGAGATGTATGAAGTATGATGTATGATGTATGTTGGACGATGTACGATGTATGATATATGAAGTATTATTTATGATGTATTGTGTATGATGTATGACTTACGTTGAACAATGTATAATGAACGACGTACGATGAACGACGTATGATGAACGACGTATGATGAACGATGTATGATGCACGATGTATGATGATCGATGTATTATGTATTATGTATGATGAACGACGTATGTTGTTTGATGTATGATGTATGATGAACGATGTACGATGAGCGATGTATGATGCATGATATATTGCGTATGATGTATGTTGTATTGCGTATGATGACCGATGTATGATGGACCATATATGATGAACGATGTATGATGAACGATGTATGATGGCCGATGTATGATGACCGATGCATGATGAACGATGTATGGTATATGACGTAGGATGTAAGATGAAAGACGTATGATTGAAGATGTATGATGGACGATAGATGATGAACGATATACGTTGAACGATTTACGATGAACGATGTATGATGTCCGATGTATGATGTATCATGTATGATGTATGATGTATGGTGTACGATGTATGATGTATGATGTATGATGTATGACCTACGTTGAACAATGTATGATGAACGACGTACGATGAACCACGTATGATGAACGATGTATGATGAACGATGTATGATGCACGATGTATGATGAACGATCAATTATGTATGATGTATGAACGATGTATGTTGTTTTATGTATGACGTATGATGAACGATGTACGATGAGCGATGTTTGATGTATGATATATTGTGTATGATGTATGTTGTACTGCGTATGATGACCTATGTACGATGAACCATATATGATGAACGATGTATGATGAACGATGTATGATGACCGATGTATGATGACCGATGTATGATGAACGATGTATGATGAACAATGTATGATGGAAGATGCATGATGAACGATGTATGATGCACGATATATGATGAACGATGTGTGATGATCCATGTATGATGTACCATGTATGATGAATGATGTATTATGAACGATGTATGACGAACGATGTATGATGAACGATGTATGTTGACCGATGTATGGTGTTTGATGTATGAAGAATGATGAACGATGTGCGATTAACCACGTATGACATATGATGAATGGTGTATGATGTATGATGTTTCATTTGTGGTGTATGATGTATGAGGTAAGATGTATGATGAAAGATGTATGATGATCGATGTGTAATGAACAATATATGATGGACGATGTTTGATCAACGATGTATGATGAATGGCGTATGATGTATGACGTATGATGTATGCTGTATGTTGTATGATGTATGATGTGTGATGTATGAATTACAATATATGATGTATAATGTATCATATATGATGTATGATGTATGATATATGATGTATGAATTATGATGTATGATGTATGATGACTGATGAACAATGTATGATGTATGACGTATGATATATGATGTGTAATGTATATTGCATTATGTATGATGTACGTTGTGTGACGTATGATGAACGATGTATGATGAACGATGTATGATGAACGACGTATGATGAACGATATTGGATGAACCATGTATGTTGAACGATGTATGGGGTTTGATGTATGAAGTATGATGGTAGATGTACGATTGACGATGTATGACTTATGATGTATGGTGTATGATATATGATGTATGATGTATGATGTATGACGAATAACGTATGATGAACGATGAACGTTGTATGATGTATGAAGTATGATTTATGATGAATGATGTATGATGTATGATGTATGGTCTATGATGTATGTTTTATGATGCACGATGTATGATGAACGGTATATGACGTGTGATGTGTGATTTATGATGTATGATGTATCATGCATGATATATGATGTATGATTTAGGATGTATGATGTTTGACGAACGATGTATGACTAACGATGTATGGGGAACGATGTATGTTGTGTGATGTATGATGTATGATGAACGATGTGTGATGAACGATGCATGATGAACGATGTATGGTGGACGATGTATGATGAACGATATCTGATGATCCATGTATGATGAATCATGTATGATGAATGATGTATTATGGTCTATGTATGACGACCGATATATGATGACCGATATTGATGATTGATGAACTATATATGATGTATGATGTATGATTTATTATGTATGATCTATGATGTATAATGCATGATGTATGTTGTATGATGTATGATGTATAATGCATGGTGTGCGATGAACGATGTATGATGTATGATGAATGACGTATGATGTGTGATGTATTATGTATGATGTATGATGAATGATATATGATGAACGATGTATGATGTATGATGTATGATGTATGATGTATGGTGATCGATTTATGGTGAACGATATATGATGAGCGATGTATGATTAACAATGCATGATGTCCGATGTATGATGAACGATGTACGATGTATGATGTATGATGTACGATTTATGACGTATATTGTAAGATATGTGATGTATGATGTAGGATATATGATGTATGATTTATGATGTATGATGTATGATGTATGATGTATGATGTATGATGAACGATGTTTGAAGAACGATCTATGATGAACGATGTATGATGAGCGATGTATGATGAACAATGCATGATGTCCGATGTATGATGAACGATGTACGATGTATGATGTATGATGTACGATTTATGACGTATATTGTAAGATATGTGATGTATGATGTAGGATATATGATGTATGATGTATGATGTATGATGTATGATGTATGATGTATGATGTATGAGAACGATGTTTGATGAACGATATATGGTGACCGATGTATGATGAACTATGTATGATGAACGACGAACGATGAACTGTGTATGACAACCGATGACCGATGTAAGCTAAACGATGAAGGGTATATGATGTATGATGTATGATGTATGATGTATGATGAATGATGTATGATGTATGATGTATGACGAACGATGTATGATGAACGATGTATGACGAACGATGTATGATGGAAGATGTATGTTGACCGATGTATGGTGTTTGATGTATGAAGTATGATGAACGATGTGCGATTAACGACGTATGACATATGATGAATGGTGTATGATGTATGATGTATCATTTGTGGTGTATGATGTGTGACGTATGATGAACGATGTATGAGGAACGATGTATGATGAACTATGTATGTTGAACGATGTATTGTGATTGATGATTGAAGTGCGATGTACGATGTACGATTAAAGATGTATGACTTATGATATATGGTGTACGATGTACGATGTATGATGTGTGACATATATTTAATGACATATGATGAACGATGAACGTTGTATGATGTATGATGTATGATATATGATGTATGATGTATGATGTATGATGTATGATGTATGATGTATGATGAACGATGTTTGACGAACGATGTTGATGGACGATGTATGAAGAATGATGTATGATGGTCGATGTATGATGTACAATGTATGATGGACGATGTTTGATCAACGATGTATGATGAATGGCGTATGACGTATGACGTATGATGTGTGATGTATGATGTATGATGTATGATGTATGATGTATGATGTATGTTGTATGATGTATGATGTATGATGTATGATGTATGATGAACGATGTATGATGAACGATGTATGACGAACGATGTATGATGAACGATGTATGTTGACCGATGTATGGTGTTTGATGTATGAAGTATGATGAACGATGTGCGATTAACGACGTATGACATATGATGAATGGTGTATGATGTATCATTTGTGGTGTATGATGTATCATTTGTGGTGTATGATGTATGCCGTATGATGTATGATGTATGATGATTGAGGTATGATGAACGATGAACGTTGTATGATGTCGATTTATGATTAATGATGTATGATGTATGATGTATGATGTATGCTGTATGACGTATGTTGTATGATGTACGATGTATGATGAACGATGTATAATGGGCAATGAACGATTTGTGATGTATGATGTCTGATGTATGCTGTATGATGCACGATGTGTGATGCATGATGTATGATGTATGATGTATGATGTGTGATGTATGATGAACGTTGTATGATGAACGTCATAAGGTGAACGATGTATGATGAACGAGGTATGATGTATGAATTATGGTTCATGATGCATGATGTATGATGCGTGATGTTTGATTTATGATGTATGATGTATGATGTATGATGAACCATGAACGTTGTATTATGTATGATGTATGATTTATGTTGTATGATGTATGATGTATGATATATGATGAACGATGTATGATGTATGATGTATGATGTATGATGTATGGTGATCGATTTATGGTGAACGATATATGATGAGCGATGTATGATGAACAATGCATGATGTCCGATGTATGATGAACGATGTACGATGTATGATGTATGATGTACGATTTATGACGAACATTGTAAGATATGTGATGTATGATGTAGGATATATGATGTATGATTTATGATGTATGATGTATGATGTATGATGTATGATGTATGATGAACGATGTTTGAAGAACGATCTATGATGAAAGATGTATGATGAGCGATGTATGATGAACAATGCATGATGTCCGATGTATGATGAACGATGTACGATGTATGATGTATGATGTACGATTTATGACGTATATTGTAAGATATGTGATGTATGATGTAGGATATATGATGTATGATGTATGATGTATGATGTATGATGTATGATGTATGATGTTTGAGAACGATGTTTGATGAACGATATATGGTGACCGATGTATGATGAACTATGTATGATGAACGACGAACGATGAACTGTGTATGACAACCGATGACCGATGTAAGCTAAACGATGAAGGGTATATGATGTATGATGTACGATTTATGATGTATGATGTATGATGTATGATGTATGATGTATGATGTATGAAGAACGATGTACGATGTATGTATTATGATGTATGATGTATGATGTATGATGTATGATGTATGATGTATGATGTAAGATGTATGATGAACGATGTTTGACGAACGATGAATGATGAACGATGTATGAAGAATGATGTACGATGTTCGATGTATGATGTACAATGTATGATGGACGATGCTTGATCAAAGATATATGATGAATGGCGTATGATGTATGACGTATGATGTGTGACTTATGATGTATGATGTATGATGTATGATGTATGATGTATGTTGTATGATGTATGATGTATGATGTATGATGTATGAAGAACGATGTATGATGAACGATGTAGGACGAACGATGTATGATGAACGAAGTATGTTGACCGATGTATGGGGTTTGATGTATGAAGTATGATGAACGATGTGCGATTAACGCCGTATGACATATGATGAATGGTGTATGATGTATGATGTATCATTTGTGGCGTATGATATATGACGTATGATGAACGATGTGTGATGAACGATGTATGATGATCGATGTATGATGAACAATGTATGATGAACGATGTTTGATCAACGATTTATGATGATTTGCGAATGATGTATGACGTATGATGTATGATGTATGAAATATGATGAATGATGTATGATGTACGATGTTTGATGTACGATATATGATGCATGATGTATGATTTATGATGTATGATGTACCATGTATGGTGAACGATAAATGATGGACGATGTATGATGAACGATATATGATGAACGATGTATGATGGACGATGTATGATGATCGATGTATGATGGACGATGTATGATGAACTATGTATGATGAACGATGTATGATGATCTATGTATGGCATATGACGTAGGATGTAAGATTAAAGACGTATGATGGAAGATGTATGATGGACGATATATGATGAACGGTGTATGATGAACGATGTATGATGGACGATGTATGATGAACGATATATGATGAAGGATGTATGTTGAACGATGTGTGGTGTTTGATGTATGAAGTATGCTGAACGATGTACGATTAACGATGTATCACTTGTGATGGATGGTGTATGATGTATGACGTATGATGTATGATGTATGATGAATGACGTATGATGAACGATGAACGTTGAATGATATATGATGTATGATTAATGATGTATGATGTATGATGTATGATGTATGCTGTATGATGTATGTTGTATGATGGACGATGTATGATGGACGATGTATGATGTATGATTTATGATGTATGATGTATGATGAACGATGTATGATGAACGATGTATGATGAGCGCTGTATGATGAACGATGTATGATGACCGATGTTTGATCAACGATGTATGATGAATTGCGAATGATGAATGTCGTATGATGTATGATGTATGATGTATGATGTATGATGTATGATGTATGATGTACGATATATGATGTATGATGTATGATTTATTATGTATGATGTATGATGTATGATACATGATGTATGAAGCATGATGTATGATGTATGATGAACGATGAACGATGTATGTGGTATTATATATGATTTATGGTGTATGATGTATGATGTATAATGTATGATGTATGATGTATGATGTATGATGAACCATGTATGGTGAACAATGTATGATGGACGATGTATGATGAACGATGTATGATGAACGAGGTATTTTGAACGATGTATGGTGTTTGATGTACGAAGTATGATGAACGATGTACGATTAACGATGTATCACTTATGATGTATGGTGTATGATGTATGCCGTATGATGTATGATGTATGATGAATGAGGTATGATGAACGATGAGCGTTGTATGGTGTATGATTTATGATTAATGATGTATGGTGTATGATGTATGATGTATGCTGTATGACGTATGTTGTATGATGTACGATGTATGATAAACAATGTATGATGGGCGATGGACGATTTGTGATGTATGACCTCTGATATATGCTGTATGATGCACGATGTGTGATGCATGATGTATGATGTATGATGTGTGGTGTGTGATGTATGATGAACGTTATATGATGAACGACGTAAGATGAACGATGTATGATGAACGAGGTATGATGTATGAATTATGATTCATGATGCATGATGTATGATGCGTGATGTTTGATGTATGATGTATGATGTATGATGTATGATGAACCATGAACGTTGTATTATGTATGATGAATGATATATGTTGTATGATGTTTGATGTATGATATATGATGAACGATGTATGATGTATGATGTATGATGTATGATGTACGATGATCGATTTATGGTGAACGACATATGATGGTAGATGTATGATGAACGATGCATGTTGTCCGATGTATGATGAACGATGTACGATGTATGATGAATGATGTACGATTTATGACGTATATTGAAAGATATGTGATGTATGATGTATGATGTATGATGTATGATGTATGATGAATAATGTATGATGTATGATGTATGATGAACGATGTTTGAAGAACGATCTATGATGAACGATGTATGATGATCGATGTATGATCAACAATGTATGATGAACGATATTTGATGAACGATGTATGATGAATGACGTATGATGTATGACGTATGATGTATGATGTATGATGTATGATCTATGATGTAAGAAGTATGATGAACGATGTTTGACGAACGACGTATGATGAACGATGTATGAAGAATGATGTGTGATGATCGATGTATGATGGACAATGTATGATGGACGATGTTTGATCAACGATATATGATGAATGGCGTATGATGTATGACGTATGATGTGTCATGTATGATGAAAGATATATGATGTATGATGTATGATGATCGATGTTTGACGAACGATGTATGATGATCGATGTGTGAAAAATGACGTATGAAGAACGATGTATGATGAACGATGTATGATGGTCGATGTCTGATGAACAATGTATGATGAACGATGGTTGATCAACAATGTATGATGAATTGCGAATGATTTATGACGTATGATGTATGATATGTGATGTATGATTTATGATGTATGATGTATGATGTACGATATATGATGTATGATGTATGATATATGATGTATGATGTATGATGTATGATATAAGATGTATGAAGTATGATGTATGATGTATGATGGAAGATGAACGATGTATGATATATGACGTATTATTTATGATGCATGATGTATGATGTATGACTTACGTTGAACAATGTATGATGAACGACGTACGATGAACGACGTATGATGAACGATGTATGATGAACGATGTATGATGCACGACGTATGATGAACGATGTATTTTGTATTATATATGACGAACGATGTATGTTGTTTGATGTATGATGTATGATGGACGATGTACGATGAGCGATGCATGATGTATGATATATTCTGTATGATGTATGTTGTATTGCGTATGATGACCGATGTATGATGAACCATATATGATGAACGATGTATGATGAACGATGTATGATGACCGATGTATGATGACCGATGTATGATGAAGGATGTATGGTATATGACGTAGGATGTAAGATGAAAGACGTATGATTGAGGATGTATGATGGACGATGGATGATGAACGATATATGTTGAACGATTTATGATGAACGATGTATGATGACCGATTTATGATGTATCGTGTATGATGTATTATGTATGGTGTACGATGTATGGTGTATGATGTATGATGTATGACTTACGTTGAACAATGTATGATGAACGACGGACGATGAACGACGTATGTTGAACGATGTATGATGAACGATGTATGATGCACGATGCATGATGAACGATGAATTATGTATGATGTATGACGAACGATGTATGTTGTTTGATGTATGACGTATGATGAACGATGTACGATGAGCGATGTATGATGTATGATATATTGTGTATGATGTATGTTGTATTGCGTATGATGACCTGTGTACGATGAACCATATATGATGAACGATGTATGATGAACGATGTATGATGACCGAAGTATGATGACCGATGTATGATGAACGATGTATGATGAACGATGTATGATGGAAGATGCATGATGATCGACGTATGATGGACGATATACGATGAACGATGTGTGATGGTCCATGTATGATGTACCATGTATGATGAGTGATGTATTATGAACTATGTATGACGACCGATGTATGATGACCGATAATTGATGAACGATGAACTATATATGGTGTATGATGTATGATTTATGATGTAAGATGTATTATGTATTATGTATGATGTATGATGTATGATGTATGATGTATGATGCATGGTGTGCGATGAGCGATGTATGACGTATGATGTATGACGCATGATGTGTGATGTATGATGTATGATGTATGATGTATGATGTATGATGTATGATGTATGATGTATGATGTATGATGAACGATGTATGATGAACGATGTATGACGAACGATGTATGATGAACGAAGTATGTTGACCGATGTATGGTGTTTGATGTATGAAGTATGATGAACGATGTGCGATTATCGACGTATGACATATGATGAATGGTGTATGATGTATGATGTATCATTTGTGGTGTATAATGTATGCCGTATGATGTATGATGTATGATGAATGAGGTATGATGAACGATGAACGTTGTATGATGTATGATTTATGATAAATGATGTATGACGTATGATGTATGATGTATGCTCTATGACGAATGTTGTATGATGTACGATGTATGATGAACGATGTATGATGGGCGATGTTTGAAGAACGATCTATGATGAACGATGTATGATGATCGATGTATGATCAACAATGTATGATGAACGATATTTGATGAACGAAGTATGATGAATGACGTATGATGTATGACGTATGATGTATGATGTATGATGTATGATGTATTGTGAACGATGTATGATGTGTGAAGTATAATGTATGTTGTATGATGTATGGTGTATTATGTATGATTTATGATGAACGATGTATGATGAACGACGTATGAGAACGATGTTTGATGAGCGATATATGGTGCCCGATGTATGATGAACTATGTATGATGAACGACGAACGATGAACTGTGTATGAAAACCGATGACCGATGTAAGCTTAACGATGAAGTGTACATGATGTATGATGTATGATTTGTGATGTATGATGTATGATGTATGATGTATGATGTATGATGTATGATGTATGAAGTATGATGTATGGTGTATGATGTATGAAGAACAATGGACGATGTATGATGTATGATGCATGATGTATGATGTATGTGTATGATGTATGATGTATGATGAACGATGTTTGACGAACGATGTATGATGTTCGATGTATGAATAATGATGTATGAAGAAAGATGTATGTTGAACGATGTATGATGATTGATGTCTGATGAACAATGTATGACGAACGATGGTTGATCAACGATGTATGATGTATTGCGTATGATTTATGATGTATGATATATGATATATGATGTATGATGTATGATGTATGATATATGATGTACGATATATGATGTATGATGTATGATTTATGATGTATGATGTATGATGTATGATATAAGATGTATGAAGTATGATGTATGATGTATGTTGGACGATGTACGATGTATGATATATGAAGTATTATTTATGATGTATAGTGTATGATGTATGACTTACGTTGAACAATGTATAATGAACGACGTACGATGAACGACGTATGATGAACGACGTATGATGAACGATGTATGATGCACGATGTATGTTGAACGGTGTATTATGTATTATGTATGATGAACGACGTATGTTGTTTGATGTATGATGTATGATGAACGATGTACGATGAGCGATGTATGATGTATGATATATTGTGTATGATGTATGTTGTATTGCGTATGATGACCGATGTATGATGGACCATATATGATGAACGATGTATGATGAACGATGTATGTTGGCCGATGTATGATGACCGATGTATGATGACCGATGTATGATGACCGATGTATGATGAACGATGTATGGTATATGACGTAGGATGTAAGATGAAAGACGTATGATTGAAGATGTATGATGGACGATAGATGATGAACGATATATGTTGAACGATTTACGATGAACGATGTATGATGACCGATGTATGATGTATCATGTATGATGTATGATGTATGGTGTACGATGTATGATGTATGATGTATTATGTATGACTTACGTTGAACAATGTTTGATGAACGACGTACGATGAACCACGTATGATGAACGATGTATGATGAACGATGTATGACGCACGATGTATGATGAACGATGAATTATGTATGATGTATGACGAACGATGTATGTTGTTTGATGTATGACGTATGATGAACGATGTACGATGAGCGATGTATGATGTATGATATATTGTGTATGATGTATGTTGTACTGCCTATGATGACCTATGTACGATGAACCATATATGATGAACGATGTATGATGAACGATTTAAGATGACCGATGTATGATGACCGATGTATGATGAACGATGTATGATGAACAATGTATGATGGATGATGCATGATTGACGATGTATGATGCACGATATATGATGAACGATGTGTGATGATCCATGTATGATGAACCATGTATGATGAATGATGTATTATGAACGATGTATGACGAACGATGTATGATGAACGATGTATGTTGACCGATGTATGGTGTTTGATGTATGAAGTATGATGAACGATGTGCGATTAACGACGTATGACATATGATGAATGGTGTATGATGTATGATGTATCATTTGTGGTGTATGATGTATGATGTAAGATGTATGATGAACGAGGTATGATGATCGATGTGTAATGAACAATATATGATGGACGATGTTTGATCAACGATGTATGATGAATGGCGTATGATGGATGACGTATGATGTATGCTGTATGTTGTATGATGTATGATGTATGATGTATGAATTACAATATATGATGTATAATATATCATATATGATGTATGATGTATGATATATGATGTATGAATTATGATGTATGATGTATGATGACTGATGAACAATGTATGATGTATGACGTATGATATATGATGTGTAATGTATATTGCATTATGTATGATGTATGTTGTGTGACGTATGATGAACGATGTATGATGAACGATGTATGATGAACGACGTATGATGAACGATATTGGATGAACCATGTATGTTGAACGATGTATGGGGTTTGATGTATGAAGTATGATGTTAGATGTACGATTGACGATGTATGACATATGATGTATGGTGTATGATGTATGATGTATGATGTATGATGTATGACGAATAACGTATGATGATCGATGAACGTTGTATGATGTATGAAGTATGATTTATGATGAATGATGTATGATGTATGATGTATGGTCTATGATGTATGTTTTATGATGCACGATGTATGATGATCGGTATATGACGTGTGATGTGTGATTTATGATGCATGATGTATCATGCATGATATATGATGTATGATTTATGATGTATGATGTTTGACGAACGATGTATGATTAGCGATGTATGGGGAACGATGTATGTTGTGTGATGTATGATGTATGATGAACGACGTGTGATGAACGATGCATGATGAACGATGTATGGTGGACGATGTATGATGAACGATATGTGATGAACCATGTATGTTGAACCATGTATGATGAATGATGTATTATGGTCTATGTATGACGACCGATGTATGATGACCGATATTGATGATCGATGAACTATATATGATGTATGATGTATGATTTATTATGTATGATCTATGATGTATAATGCATGATGTATGTTGTATGATGTATGATGTATAATGCATGGTGTGCGATGAACGATGTATTATGTATGATGAATGACGTATGATGTGTGATGTATTATGTATGATGTATGATGTATGATGTATGATGTATGTTGTATGATGTATGATGAATGATGTATGATGTATGATGTATGACGAACGATGTATGATGAACGATGTATGACGAACGATGTATGATGGAAGATGTATGTTGACCGATGTATGGTGTTTGATGTATGAAGTATGATGAACGATGTGCGATTAACGACGTATGACATATGATGAATGGTGTATGATGTATGATGTATCATTTGTGGTGTATGATGTGTGACGTATGATGAACGATGTATGAGGAACGATGTATGATGAACTATGAATGTTGAACGATGTATTGTGATTGATGATTGAAGTGCGATCTACGATGTACGATTAACGATGTATGACTTATGATATATGGTGTACGATGTACGATGTATGATGTGTGACTTATGTTTAATGACATATGATGAACGATGAACGTTGTATGATGTATGATGTATGATATATGATGTATGATGTATGATGTATGATGTATGATGTATGATGTATGATGAACGATGTTTGACGAACGATGTTGATGGACGATGTATGAAGAATGATGTATGATGATCGATGTATGATGTACAATGTGTGATGGACGATGTTTGATCAACGATGTATGATGAATGGCGTATGACGTATGACGTATGATGTGTGATGTATGATGTATGATGTATGATGTATGATGTATGATGTATGTTGTATGATGTATGATGTATGATGTATGTTGTATGATGAACGATGTATGATGAACGATGTATGACGAACGATGTATTATGAACGATGTATGTTGACCGATGTATGGTGTTTGATGTATGAAGTATGATGAACGATGTGCGATTAACGACGTATGACATATGATGAATGGTGTATGATGTATCATTTGTGGTGTATGATGTATCATTTGTGGTGTATGATGTATGCCGTATGATGTATGATGTATGATGAATGAGGTATGATGAACGATGAACGTTGTATGATGTCGATTTATGATTAATGATGTATGATGTATGATGTATGATGTATGCTGTATGACGTATGTTGTATGATGTACGATGTATGATGAACGATGTATAATGGGCGATGAACGATTTGTGATGTATGATGACTGATGTATGCTGTATGATGCACGATGTGTGATGCATGATGTATGATGTATGATGTATGATGTGTGATGTATGATGAACGTTGTATGATGAACGTCATAAGATGAACGATGTATGATGAACGAGGTATGATGTATGAATTATGGTTCATGATGCATGATGTATGATGCGTGATGTTTGATTTATGATGTATGATGTATGATGTATGATGAACCATGAACGTTGTATTAGTATGATGTATGATTTATGTTGTATGATGTATGATGTATGATATATGATGAACGATGTATGATGTATGATGTATGATGTATGATGTATGGTGATCGATTTATGGTGAACGATATATGATGAGCGATGTATGATGAACAATGCATGATGTCCGATGTATGATGAACGATGTACGATGTATGATGTATGATGTACGATTTATGACGAATATTGTAAGATATGTGATGTATGATGTAGGATATATGATGTATGATGTATGATGTATGATGTATGATGTATGATGTATGATGTATGAGAACGATGTTTGATGAACGATATATGGTGACCGATGTATGATGTACTATGTATGATGAACGACGAACGATGAACTGTGTATGACAACCGATGACCGATGTAAGCTAAACGATGAAGGGTATATGATGTATGATGTATGATTTATGATGTATGATGTATGATGTATGATGTATGATGTATGATGTATGAAGAACGATGTACGATGTATGAATTATGATGTATGATGTATGATGTATGATGTATGATGTATGATGTATGATGTAAGATGTATGATGAACGATGTTTGACGAACGATGTATGATGAACGATGTATGAAGGATGATGTACGATGTTCGATGTATGATGTACAATGTATGATGGACGATGTTTGATCAAAGATATATGATGAATGGCGTATGATGTATGACGTATGATGTGTGATGTATGATGTATGATGTATGATGTATGATGTATGATGTATGTTGTATGATGTATGATGTATGATGTATGATGTATGATGAACGATGTATGATGAACGATGTATGACGAACGATGTATGATGAAAGAAGTATGTTGACCGATGTATGTGGTTTGATGTATGAATTATGATGAACGATGTGCGATTAACGCCGTATGACATATGATGAATGGTGTATGATGTATGATGTATCATTTGTGGCGTATGATGTATGACGTATGATGAACGATGTATGATGAACGATGTATGATGATCGATGTATGATGAACAATGTATGATGAACGATGTTTGATCAACGATTTATGATGATTTGCGAATGATGTATGACGTATGATGTATGATGTATGAAGTATGATGAATGATGTATGATGTACGATGTTTGATGTACGATATATGATGCATGATGTATGATTTATGATGTATGATGTACCATGTATGGTGAACGATAAATGATGGACGATGTATGATGAACGATATATGATGAACGATGTATGATGGACGATGTATGATGATCGATGTATGATGGACGATGTATGATGAACTATGTATGATGAACGATGTATGATGATCTATGTATGGCATATGACGTAGGATGTAAGATTAAAGACGTATGATGGAAGATGTATGATGGACGATATATGATGAACGATGTATGATGAACGATGTATGATGGACGATGTATGATGAACGATATATGATGAAGGATGTATGTTGAACGATGTGTGGTGTTTGATGTATGAAGTATGCTGAACGATGTACGATTAACGATGTATCACTTATGATGTATGGTGTATGATGTATGACGTATGATGTATGATGTATGTTGAATGACGTATGATGAACGATGAACGTTGTATGATATATGATGTATGATTAATGATGTATGATGTATGATGTATGATGTATGCTGAATGATGTATGTTGTATGATGGACGATTTATGATGGACGATGTATGATGTATGATTTATGATGTATGATGTATGATGAACGATGTATGATGAACGATGTATGATGAGCGCTGTATGATGAACGATGTATGATGACCGATGTTTGATCAACGATGTATGATGACTTGCGAATGTTGAATGTCGTATGATGTATGCTGTATGACGTATGTTGTATGATGTACGATGTATGATAAACAATGTATGATGGGCGATGGACGATTTGTGATGTATGACCTCTGATATATGCTGTATGATGCACGATGTGTGATGCATGATGTATGATGTATGATGTGTGATGTGTGATGTATGATGAACGTTATATGATGAACGACGTAAGATGAACGATGTATGATGAACGAGGTATGATGTATGAATTATGATTCATGATGCATGATGTATGATGCGTGTTGTTTGATGTATGATGTATGATGTATGATGTATGATGAACGATGTGTGATGAACGATGCATGATGAACGATGTATGGTGGACGATGTATGATGAACGATTTGTGATGATCCATGTATGATGAACCATGTATGGTGAATGATGTATTATGGACTATGTATGACGACCGATGTATGATTACCGACATTGATGATCGATGAACTATATATGATGTATGATGTATGATTTATTATGTATGATGTAAGATGTATAATGTATGATGTATGTTGTATGATGTATGATGTATGATGCATGGTGTGCGATGAACGATGTATGACGTATGATGTATGACGCATGATGTACGACGTATGATGTATGATGTATGATGTATGATGTATGATGTATGATGTATGATGTATGATGTATGATGAACGATGTATGATGAACGATGTATGATGAACGATGTATGATGAACGATGTATGTTGACCGATGTATGGTGTTTGATGTATGAAGTATGACGAACGATGTGCGATTATCGACGTATGACATATGATGAATGGTGTATGATGTATGATGTATCATTTGTGGTGTATAATGTATGCCGTATGATGTATGATGTATGATGAATGAGGTATGATGAACGATGAACGTTGTATGATGTATGATTTATGATAAATGATGTATGACGTATGATGTATGATGTATGCTGTATGACGAATGTTGTATGATGTACGATGTATGATGAACGATGTATGATGGGCGATGTTTGAAGAACGATCTATGATGAACGATGTATGATGATCGATGTATGATCAACAATGTATGATGAACGATGTTTGATGAACGATGTATGATGAATGACGTATGATGTATGACGTATGATGTATGATGTATGATGTATGATGTATTGTGAACGATGTATGATGTGTGAAGTATAATGTATGTTGTATGATGTATGGTGTATGATGT
The DNA here is from genome assembly GCA_032399595.1 of Tetragonula carbonaria. NCBI lineage: Eukaryota > Metazoa > Arthropoda > Insecta > Hymenoptera > Apidae > Tetragonula > Tetragonula carbonaria. The sequence continues at coordinate 42,686 of JAUCRC010000049.1, read as the reverse complement.
ATGATGTATGATGAACGATGTATGATGAACGACGTATGAGAACGATGTTTGATGAACGATATATGGTGCCCGATGTATGATGAACTATGTATGATGAACGACGAACGATGAACTGTGTATGACAACCGATGACCGATGTAAGCTTAACGATGAAGTGTATATGATGTATGATGTATGATTTGTGATGTATGATGTATGATGTATGATGTATGATGTATGATGTATGAAGAACGATGTACGATGTATGAATTAGGATGTATGATGTATGATGTATGATGTATGATGGATGATGTAAGATGTATGATGAACGATGTTTGACGAACGACGTATGATGAACGATGTATGAAGAATGATGTATGATGATCGATGTATGATGTACAATGTATGATGGACGATGTTTGATCAACGATATATGATGAGTGGCGTATGATGTATGATGCATGATGTGTGATGTATGATGAATGATGTATGATGTATGATGTATGATGAACGATGTTTGACGAACGATGTATGATCATCGATGTATGAATAATGACGTATGAAGGACGATGTATGATGAACGATGTATGATGGTCGATGTCTGATGAACAATTTATGATGAACGATGGTTGATCAACGATGTATGATGAATTGCGAATTATTTATGACGTATGATGTATGATATATGATGTATGATGTATGATGTATGATGTATGATGTACGATATATGATGTATGATGTATGATTTATGATGTATGATGTATGATGTATGATATAAGATGAATGAAGTATGATGTATGATGTATGATGGACGATGAACGATGTATGATATATGATGTATTATTTATGATGTATGATGTATGATGTATGACTTACGTTGAACAATGTATGATGAACGACGTACGATGAACGACGTATGATGAACGATGTATGATGAACGATGTATGATGCACGATGTATGATGAAAGATATATTATGTATTATGTATGATGAATGATGTATGTTGTTTGATGTATGATGTACGATGGACGATGTACGATCAGCGATGTATGATGAATGATATATTGTGTATGATGTATGTTGTATTGCGTATGATGACCGATGTACGATGAACCATATATGATGAACGATGTATGGTGAACGATGTATGATGACCGATGTATGATGACCGTTGTATGATGAACGATGTATGGTATCTGACGTAGGATGTAAGATGAAAGACGTATGATTGAAGATGTATGATGGACGATGGATGATGAACGATATATGTTGAACGATTTATGATGAACGATGTATGATGACCGATGTATGATGTATCATATATGATGTATGATGTATGGTGTACGATGTATGGTGTATGATGTATGATGTATGACTTACGTTGAACAATGTATGATGAACGAAGTCCGATGAACGACCTCTGATGAACGATGTATGATGAACGATGTAAGATGCACGATGTATGATGAACGATGAATTATGTATGATGTATGACGAACGATGTATGTTGTTTGATGTATGACGTATGATGAACGATGTACGATGAGCGATGTATGACGAACGATGTATGATGAACGATGTATGTTGACCGATGTATGGTGTTTGATGTATGATGTATGATGAACGATGTGCGATTATCGACGTATGACATATGATGAATGGTGTATGATGTATGATGTATCATTTGTGGTGTATGATGTATGCCGTATGATGTATGATGTATGATGAATGAGGTATGATGGACGATGCACGTTGTATGATTTATGACTTATGATTAATGATGTATGATTTATGATGTATGATGTATGCTGTATGACATATGTTGTATGATGTACGATGTATGATGAACGATGTATGATGGGCAAAGGTCGATTTATGATGTATGAGGTCTGATGTATGCTGTATGGTGCACGATGTGTGATGCATGATGTATGATGTATGCTGTATGATGTGTGGTGTATGATGAACGTTGCATGATGAACGACGTAAGTCGAACGATGTGTGATGAACGAGGTATGATGTATGAACTATGATTCATGATGCATGATGTATGATGCGTGATGTTTGATGTATGGTGTATGATGTATGATGTATGATGAACCATGAACGTTGTATTATGTATGATGAATGATTTATGTTGTATGATATATGATGTATGATATAGGTTTGACGATGTATGATGTATGATGTATGATGTATGATGTATGATGATCGATTTATGGTGAACGATATATGATGAACGATGTATGATGAACGATGCATGTTGTCCGATGTATGATGAACGATGTACGATGTATGATGTATGATGTACGATTTATGACGTATATTGTAAGATATGTGATGTATGATGTATGATGTATGATGTATGATGTATGATGTATGATGTATGATGTATGATGTATGAAGAACGACGTATGAGAACGAAGTTTGATGAACGATATATGGTGACCAATGTATGATGAACTATGTATGATGAACGACGAACGATGAACTGTGCATGACAACCGATGACCGATGTAAGCTTAACGATGTAGGGTATATGATGTATGATGTATGATTTTTGATGTATGATGTATGATGTATGATGTATGATGTATGATGTATGAAGAACGATGTACGATGTATGAATTATGATGTATGATGTATGATGTATTATGTATGATGTATGATGTATGATGTATGATGTATGTTGTATGATGTATGATGTATGATGTATGATGTATGATGAACGATGTATGATGTACGATGTATGATGAACGATGTATGATGGGCGATGTTTGAAGAACGATCTATGATGAACGATGTATGATGATCGATGTATGATCAACAATGTATGATGAACGATATTTGATGAACGATGTATGATGAATGACGTATGATGTAAGACGTATTATGTATGATGTATGATGTATGATGAATTGTGAACGATGTATGATGTGTGAAGTATAATGTATGTTGTATGATGTATGGTGTATGATTTATGATGTATGATGAACGATGTATGATGAACGACGTATGAGAACGATGTTTGATGAACGATATATGGTGCCCGTTGTATGATGAACTATGAATGATGAACGACGAACGATGAACTGTGTATGACAACCGATGACCGATGTAAGCTTAACGATGAAGGGTATATGATGTATGATGTATGATTTATGATGTATGATGTATGATGTATGATGTATGATGTATGATGTATGAAGAACGATGTACGATGTAGGAATTATGATGTATGATGTATGATGTATGATGTATGATGTATGATGTAAGATGTATGATGAACAATGTTTGACGAACGACGTATGATGTACGATGTATGAAGAATGATGTATGATGATCGATGTATGATGTACAATGTATGATGGACGATGTTTGATCAACGATATATGATGAATGGCGTATGATGTATGACGGATGATATGTGATGTATGATGAATGATGTATGATGTATGATGTATGGTGAACGATGTTTGACGAACGATGTATGATGATCGATGTATGTATAATGATGTATGAAGAACGATGTTCGATGAACGATGTATGATGGTCGATGTCTGACGAACAATGTATGATGAACGATGGTTGATCAACGATGTATGATGAATTGCGAATGATTTATGACGTATGATGTATGATATATGATGTATGACGTATGATGTATGATGTATGATGTACGATATATGATGTATGATGTATGATTTATGATGTATGATGTATAGTGTATGATATTAGATGTATGAAGTATGATGTATGATGTGTGATGGACGATGAACGATGTATGATATATGATGTATTATTTATGATGTATGATGTATGATGTATGACTTACGTTGAACAATGTATGATTAACGACGTACGATGAACGACGTATGATGAACGATGTATGATGAACGATGTATGATGCACGATGTATGTTGAACGATGTATTATGTAATATGTATGATGAACGATGCATGTTGTTTGATGTATGATGTATGATGAACTATGTACGATGAGCGATGTATGATGCATGATATATTGTGTATTATGTATGTTGTATTGCGTATGATAACCGATGTATGATGAACCATATATGAAGAACGATGTATGATGAACGATGTATGATGACCGACGTATGATGCCCGATGTATGATGAACGATGTATGGTATATGACGTAGGATGTAAGATGAAAGACGTATGATTGAAGATGTATGATGGACGATGAATGATGAACGATATATGTTGAACGATTTATGATGAACGATGTATGATGACCGATGTATGATGTATCATGTATGATGTATGATGTATGGTGTACGATGTATGGTGTATGATGTATGATGTATGACTTACGTTGAACAATGTATGATGAACGACGTACGATGAGCGACGTATGATGAACGATGTATGATGAACGATATATGATGCACGATGTATGATGAACGATGAATTATGTATGATGTATGACGAACGATGTATGTTGTTTGATGTATGACGTATGATGAACGATGTACGATGAGCGATGTATGATGTATGATATATTGTGTATGATGTATGTTGTATTGCGTATGATGACCTATGTACGATGAACCATTTATGATGAACGATGTATGATGAACGATGTATGATGACCGATGTATGATGACCGATGTATGATGAACGATCTATGGTGAACGATGTATGATGGAAGATGCATGATGAACGATGTATGATGGACGATATATGATGAACGATGTGTGATGATATATGTATGATGAACCATGTATGGTGAGTGATGTATTATGAACTATGTATGACGACCGATGTATGGTGACCGATTATTGATGAACGATGAACTATATATGGTGTATGATGTATGATTTATGATGTAAGATGTATGACGTATTATGTATGATGTATGATGTGTGATGTATGATGTATGATGCATGGTGAACGATGAACGATGTATGATGTATGATGTATGAAGTATGATGTATGATGTATGATTTATGATGTATGATGCATTGTGAATGATGAACGATGTATGATGTATGATGTATGGTGTATGATGTATGATGTATGATGTACGATAAACGAAGTTTAACGGACGATGTATGATGTATGATGTATGATGTATGATATATGATGTATGATGTAAGATGTATGATGAACGATGTTTGACGAACGATGTATGAAGGACGATGTATGAAAAATGATTCATGATTTAAGATGTATGATGAACGAGGTGTGATGATCGATGTATGATGAACAATATATGATGGACGATGTTTGAACAACGATGTATGATGAATGGCGTATGATGTATGACGTATGATGTATGCTGTATGTTGTATGATGTATGATGTATGATGTATGAATTACGATATATGGTGTATGATGTATCATATATTATGTATGATGTTTGATATATGATGTATGAGTTATGATGTATGATGTATGATGAACGATGAACAATGTATGATGTATGACGTATGATACATGATGTGTAATGTATACTGCATTATGTATGACCTATGTTGTGTGACGTATGATGAACGATGTATGATGAACAATGTATGATGAACGACGTATGATGAACGATATTGGATGAACCATGTATGTTGAACGATGTATGGTGTTTGATGTATGAAGTATGATGAAAGATGTTCGATTGACGATGTATGACTTATGATGTATGGTGTATGATGTATGATGTATGATGTATGATGTACGACGTATGACGAATAACGTATGATGAACGATGAACGTTGTATGATGTATGATGTATGATTTATGATGTATGATGTATGATGTATGATGTATGGTCTATGATGTATGTTTTATGATGGACGATGTATGATGAACGATATATGATGTGTGATGTGTGATTTATGATGTATGATGTATGATGCATGATATTTGATGTATGATTTATGATGTATGATGTATGATGTATGATGTATGATGTATGATGTATGATGTATGTTTTGTGATGGACGGTGTATGATGAACGATATATGTTGAACGAGGTATGATGATCGATTTATGATGAACGATGTATGATTAACGATGTATGAGGAACGATGTATGTTGTATGATGTATGATGTATGATGAACGATGTGTGATGAACGATGCATGATGAACGATGTATGGTGGACGATGTATGATGAACGATTTGTGATGATCCATGTATGATGAACCATGTATGATGAATGATGTATTATGGACTATGTATGACGACCGATGTATGATGACCGATATTGATGATCGATGAACTATATATGATGTATGATGTATGATATATTATGTATGATGTATGATGTATAAAGTATGATGTATGTTGTATGATGTATGATGTATGATGCATGGTGTGCGATGAACGATGTATTATGTATGATGTATGACGTATGATGTGTGATGTATGATGTATGATGTATGATGTATGATGTATGATGTATGATGTATGATGTATGATGTATGATGAACGATGTATGATGAACGATGTATGACGAACGATGTATGATGAACGATGTATGTTGACCGATGTATGGTGTTTGATGTATGAAGTATGATGAACGATGTGCGATTATCTACGTATGACATATGATGAATGGTGTATGATGTATGATGTATCATTTGTGGTGTATGATGTATGCCGTATGATGTAAGATGTATGATGAATGAGGTATGATGGACGATGAACGTTGTATGATCTATGATTTATGATTAATGATGTGTGATGTATGATGTATGATGTATGCTGTATGACGTATGTTGTATGATGTACGATGTATGATGAACGATGTATGATGGGCGATGGACGATTTATGATATATGATGTCTGATGTATGCTGTATGGTGCACGATGTGTGATGCATGATGTATGATGTATGACGTATGATGTGTGATGTATGATGAACGTTGCATGATGAACGACGTAAGGTGAACGATGTATGATGAACGAGGTATGATGTATGAACTATGATTCATGATGCATGATGTATGATGCGTGATGTTTGATGTATTATGTATGATGTATGATGTATGATGAACCATGAACGTTGTATTATGTATGATGAATGATTTATGTTGTATGATGTATGATGTATGATATAGGATGGACGATGTATGATGTATGATGTATGATGTATGATGTATGATAATCGATTTATGGTGAACGATATATGATGAACGATGTATTATGAACGATGCATGTTGTCCGATGTATGATGAACGATGTACGATGAGCGATGTATGATGTATGATATATTGTGTATGATGTATGTTGTATTGCGTATGATGACCTATGTACGATGAACCATATATGATGAACGATGTATGTTGAACGATGTATGATGACCGATGTATGATGCATGGTGAACGATGAACGATGTATGATGTATGATGTATGATGTATGATGTATGACGTATAATGTATGATGTATGATGCATGGTGAATGATGAACGATGTATGATGTATGATTTATGATGTATGATATATGATGTATGATGTATGATAAACGAAGTTTAACGGACGATGTATGATGTATGATGTATGATGTATTATGTATGATGTATGATGTAAGATGTATGATGAACGATGTTTGACGAACGATGTATGGTTAACGATGTATGAAAAATGATTTATGATTTAAGATATATGATGAACGAGGTATGATGATCGATGTATGATGAACAATATATGACGGACGATGTTTGATCAACGATGTATGATGAATGGCGTATGATGTATGACGTATGATGTATGCTGTATGTTGTATGATGTATGATGTATGATGTATGAATTACGATATATGATGTATGATGAATCACATATTATGTATGATGTTTGATATATGATGTATGAATTATGATGTATGATGTATGATGAACGATGAACAATGTATGATGTATGACGTATGATACATGATGTGTAATGTAAATTGCATTATGTATGACGTATGTTGTGTGACGTACGATGAACGATGTATGATGAACGATGTATGATGATCGACGTATGATGAACGATATTGGATGAACCATGTATGTTGAACGATGTATGGTGTTTAATGTATGAATTATGATGAAAGATGTACGATTGACGATGTATGACATATGATGTATGGTGTATGATGTATGATGTATGATGTTGATATATGACGAATAACGTATGATGAACGATGAACGTTGTATGATGTATGATGTATGATATATGATGTATGATGTATGATGTATGATGTATGGTCTATGATGTTTGTATTATGGTGGACGATGAATGGTGACCGATATATGATATGTGATGTGTGATTTATGAAGTATGGTGTATGATGCATGATATGTGATGTATGATTTATGATGTATGATGTATGATGTATGATGTATGATGTATGATGTATGATGTATGAAGTATGATGTATGTTTAGTGATGGACGGTGTATGATGAACGATATATGTTGAACGAGGTATGATGATCGATTTATGATGAACGATGTATGATTGACGATGTGTGAGGAACAATGTATGTTGTATGATGTATGATGTATGATGAACGATGTGTGATGAACGATGCATGATGAACGACGTATGGTGGACGATGTATGATGACGATTTGTGATGATCCATGTATGATGAACCATGTATGATGAATGATGTATTATGGACTATGTATGACGACCGATGTATGATGACCGATATTGATGATCGATTAACTATGTATGATGTATGATATATGATTTATTATGTATGATGTATGATGTATGATGTATGATGTATGTTGTATGATGTATGATGTATGATGCATGGTGTGCGATGAACGATGTATGATGTATGATGTATGACGTATGATGTGTGATGTATGATGTATGATGTATGATGTATGATGTATGATGTATGTTGTATGATGTATGATGTACGATGTATGATGTATGATGAACGATGTATGATGAACGATGTATGACGAACGATGTATGATGAACGATGTATGTTGACCGATGTATGGTGTTTGATGTATGAAGTATGATGAACGATGTGCGATTATCGACGTATGACATATGATGAATGGTGTATGATGTATGATGTATCATTTGTGGTGTATGATGTATGCCGCATGATGTATGATGTATGATGAATGAGGTATGATGGACGATGAACTTTGTATGACTTATGATTTATGATTAATGATGTATGATGTATGATGTATGATGTATGCTGTATGACGTATGTTGTATGATGTACGATGTAAGATGAACGATGTATGATGGGCGATGGACGATTTATGATGTATGATGTCTGATGTGTGCTGTATGGTGCACGATGTGTGATGCATGATGTATGATGTATGATGTATGATGTATGATGTATGATGAACGTTGCATGATGATCGACGTAAGATGAACGATGTATGATGAACGAGGTATGATGTATGAACTATGATTCATGATGCATGATGTATGATGCGTGATGTTTGATGTATGGGATATGATGTATGATGTATGATGAACCATGAACGTTGTATTATGTATGATGAATGATTTATGTTGTATGATGTATGATGTATGATATAGGATGGACGATGTATGATGTATGATGTATGATGTATGATGTATGATGATCGATTTGTGGTGAACGATATATGATGAACGATGTATAATGAACGATGCATGTTGTCCGATGTATGATGAACGATGTACGATGTATGATGTATGATGTATGATGAACGATGTATGTTGAACGAGGTATGATGACGATTTATGATGAACGATGTATGATTAACGATATCTGATGGACGATGTCTGATGGACGATGTATGTTGTATGATGTACGGTGTTTGACGAACGATGTATGATGGAAGGTGCATGATGAACGATGTATGATGGACGATGTATGATGAACGATGTGTGATGATCCATGTATGATGAACCATGTATGATGAATGATGTATTATGAAGTATGTATGACGACCTACGTATGATGACCGATTATTGATAAACGATGAACTATATATGATGTATGGTGTATGATTTATTATGTATGATGTATGATGTATTATGTGTGATGTATGATGTGCCTTGTATGATGTATGATGCATGGTGAACGATGAACGATGTATGATGTATGATGTATGATGTATGATGTATGATGTATGATGTATGATGCATGGTGAATAATGAACGATGTATGATGTATGATGTGTGATGTATGATGTCGGATATATGATGTATGAGGTATGATGTATGATGTATGATGAACGATGAACGATGTATGATGTATGATGTATGATATATGATGTATGATGTATGATGTATGATATACGATGTATGATGTATCATGTATGATGAACGATGTATGATGAACGATGTATGATGGACGATGTATGATGAACGATGTATGATGAACGATGTTTGTTGTACGATGTATGTTGTTTGATGTATGATGTATGATGAGCGATGTACAATTAGCGATGAATGATGTATGTGTACTGTGTGTGATGTATGTTGTATTGCGTATGATGACCCATGTGTGATGAACCATATATGATGAACGATGTATGATGAACGATGTATGATGACCGATGTATGATGACCGATGTATGATGAACGAAGTATGATGAACTATGTATGATGAACGATGTATGATGAACGATGTATGATGAACGATGTATGATGAATGGTATATGAATGGTATATGATGAAGGATGTAAGCTGAACGACGTATCATGGAAGATGATTAATGGACGGTGTGTGATGAACGATATATGATGAACGATGTTTGACGAACGTTGTATGTAAACCGATGACCGATGTATGGTGAACGATGAACGATATAGGATGTATGATGTATGATTTATGATGTATGATGTATGATGTATGATGTATGATGTATGGAGAATGATGTATGATGTATGATGTATGAAGAACCATGGACGATGTATGATATATTATGTATGACGTATGATGTATGGTGTATGATGTGTGATGTATGATGAGCTATGTTTCACGAACGATGTAGTATGACCAATGTATGAAGCATGATGTGAGAAGGACGGTGTATGATGAACGACGTTTGAGGATCGATGTATGATGAACAATGTATGATGAACGATTCTTGAACAACGATGTATGGTGAATTGCGGCTGATGTATGAAGTATGATGTATGATGTATGATGTACGATGTGTGGTGAATGATGTGTGATGTACGGTATATGATGTATGATGTATGATATATGATGTATGATGTATGATGTATGATATATGATCTATGAAGTGTGATGTATGATGAATGATGAACGATGAACGATGTATGATGTATGATGTATGATTTATGATGTATGATGTATGATGTATGATGTATGATGTATGATGTATGATGTATGATGAACGATGTATGATGAACGATGAATGATGGACGATTTATGATTAGCGATGTATGATGGACGATGTATGCTGAACGATGTATGGTGTTTGATGTATGAAGAATGATGAACTATGTACGATTAACGATGTATCAGTTATGATGTATGTTGTATGATGTGTGCCGTATGATGTATGATGTATGATGAATGACGTATGATGAACGATGAACGTTGTATGATGTGTGGTGAATGATTAATGATGTATGATGTATGATGTATGATGTATGCTGTATGATGTATGTCGTATGATGGACGATGTATGATGAACGATGTATGATGAACTATGTATGATGAACGATGTATGACGTATGACTTATGATGTATGACGTATGACGTATGATGAACGATGTATGTTGAACGAGGTATGATGAACGATTTATGATGAACGATGTATGACAAACGGTGTATGATGAACGATGTATGTTGTATGATGTATGATGTATGATGAACGATGTGTGATGAACGATGCATGATGAACGATGTATGATGGACGATGTATGATGAACGATGTGTGATGATCCATGTTTGATGAACCATGTATGATGACTGATGTATTATGAACTATGTATGACGACCGAAGTATGATGACCGATATTGATGAACGATGAACTATGAATGATGTATGATGTTTGATTAATTATGTACGATGTATGATGTACAATGTATTATGCATGTTGTATGATGTATGATGTATGATGCATGGTGTGCGATGAACGATGTATGATGTACGAAGTATGATGTATGATGTATGATGTATGATGTATGATGTATGATGTATGATTCATGGTGAACGATGAACGATGTATGATGTATGATGTATGATGTATGATGTACGATGAACGAAGTTTAACTGACGATGTATGATGTATGATGTATGATGTACGATGTATGACGAATGACGTATGATCAACGATGAACGTTGTATGGTGTATGATGCATGATGTATGATGTGTGATGTATGTTGAATGACGTATGATGAACGATGAACTTTGTATGATGTATGATGAATGATTTATGATGTATGATGTATGATGTACGATGTATGCGGTATGATGTATGTTGTATGATGCACGATGTGTGATGAACGATGTATGATGAACGATGTATGATGGACGATGTATGATGAAAGATGTATGATGAACGATGTGTGATGAACGATGTATGATGAACGATGTATGGTATATGATGAAGGATGTAAGCTGAACGACGTATCATGGAAGATGTTTAATGGACTGTGTGTGATGAACGATACATGTTGAACGATGTTTGATGAACGATATATGACAACCGATGACCGATGTATGGTTAACGATGAACGATATAAGATATATGATGTACTATTTATGATGAATGTTGTATGATGTATGATGTATGATGTATGATGTATGAGTTACGATATATGATATATGATGTATGATTTATGATGTATGATGTATGTTGTATAATACATGATGTTTGAGTAATGATGTATGATGTATTATGAACGATGAACGATGTCTGATATATGATGTATGATGTATGATGTATGATATATATTGTATGATGTATGATGTATGACGTATTGTGTATGATGAACGATGTTTGATGACGCCGTATGATGAACGATATATGATGAACGATGTACGTTGAACAATGTATGGTGTTTGATGTATGAAGTATGATGGACGATGAACGATTAACGATGTATGACTTATGATGTATGGTGTATGATGTATGATGTATGATGTATGGTGTACGATGGATGACGTATGATGAACGATGAACGTTGTACGATGTATGATGTATGATTTATGAAGTATGATGTATGATGTATGATGAATGCTCTATGATGTATGTTGTATGATGGACGATGTTTGATGGACGATGTATGATGGACGATGTATGATGAACGATGTATGATGAACGATGTATGGTATAAGATGTAGGATGTAAACTGAACGACGTATGATGGATGATGTATGATGGACGATGTATGATGAACGGTATATGTAGAACGATTTTTGATGAACGATGTATGACAACCGATTACCGATGTATGGTGAACGATGAACGATATATGATTTATGACGATGGATTTATGATTCATGATGTATGATGTATGATGTATATTGTATGATATATGATGTATGACGTATGATGTATGTAGAACGATGGACGATGCAAGATGTATGATGTATGATGTATGATGTATGATGTATGATGTATGACGTATAACGTATGATGTATGATGTATGACGTATGATGTATGATGTATGACACATGAAGTACGATATATGATGTATGATGTATGATTTATCATGTATGATGTATGTTTTATGATGGACGATGTATGATAAACGATATATATTGGACGATTTATGATGGACGATATATGATGGACGATGTATGAAGAACGATGTATGATGAACGATGTATGATGAACGATGTAAGATGAACGTTGTTTGATCAACGATGTATAATGATTTGCGTATGATATATGACGTATGATGTATGACGTATGATGTATGACGTATGATTTATGATGTATGAGGTATGATGTATGATGTATGACGCATGAAGTACGATATATGATATATGATTGATGATCTATAATGTATGATGTATGATGTATGATGTATGACTTATGTTGTACAATGTATGATGAACGATGTATGATGAATGGCGTATGATGTATGACGTATGGAGTGAGATGTATGATGTATGATGTATTATGTATGATGTATGCTGTATGATGTATGATGTATGACGGACGATGTATGATGAAATATGTATGATGAACGATGTATGATGTACGAAGTATGAGGGACGATGTAAGATGATCTATTTATGATGGACGTTGTATGATGGACGATGTATGGTATATGACGTAGGATGTATGATGAAAGACGTATGATGGAAGATGTATGATGGACGATGTAAGATGATCGATATATGCTGAACGATTTATGAAGAACGATGTATGATGACCGATGTGTGATGTATCATGTATGAAGTGTGATGTATGATTTACGTTGTATGACGTATGAAGTATGATGCATGACTTATGATGTACAATGTATGATGAACGACGTACGATGATCGACGTATGATGAACGATGTATGATGAACGATGTATGACGCACGATGTACGACGAACGATGTATTATGCATGATGTATGATGAACGATGTATGTTGTTTGATGTATGATGTATGATGAACGATGTATGATGACCGATGTATGATGACCGATGTATGATGAATGATGTATGATGAACGATTTATGATGAACTATGTATGATGGACGATGTATGAAGAAATGTTGTATGATGAACGATGTATGATGAACTATGTATGAAGAACGATGAGAGATGTATGATGTATGATGTATGATGTATGACGCATGATGAGCGATGTATGTTGAACGAGGTATGATGAACGATTTATGATGAACGATGTATGACTAACAATGTATGATGAACGATGTATGATGGACGATGTATGATGAACGATGTGTGATGTTCCATGTATGATGAACCATGTATGATGAATGATGTATTATGATCTATGTATGACGACCGATGTATGATGACCGATATTGATGAACGATAAACTATATATGATGTATGATGTATGATTTATAATGTACGATGTATGATGTATAATGTATGATGTATGTTGTATGATGTATGATGTATCATGCATGGTGTGCGATGAACGATGTATGATGTATGATGTATGATGTATGATGAATGATGTATGATGTATGATGTATGATTCATGGTGAACGATGAACGATGTATGATGTATGATGTATGATGTATGATGTTTGACGAACGAAGTTTAACGGACGATGTATGATGTATGATGTATGATTTATGATGTATGATGTATGATGTATGATATATGATGTATGAATTATGTTGTATGATGTTTTATGAACGATGAACAATGTATGATGTATGACTTATGATATATGATGTTTAATGTATATTGCATGATGTATGATGTATGATGTGTGATGTATGATGAACGATGTATGATGAACGACGTATTATGAACGATATTGTATGAACGATGTACGTTCAACGATGTATGGTGTTTGATGCATGAAGTATGATAAACGATGTACGATTGACGATGTATGACTTATGATGTATGGTGTATGATGTTTGATGTATGATGTATGATGTATGACGAATGACGTATGATGAACGTCGAACGTTGTATGATGTATGCTGTATGATGTATGATGTATGATGGACGGTGTATGATGAACGACGTATGATGAACGGTGTATGATGAACGATGTATGATGAACGGTGTATGATGGACTATGTATGTTGACCGATGTATGGTGTTTGATGTATGAAGTATGATGAATGATGTACGATTAACGATGTATGACTTAAAATGTATGGTGTATGATTTATGATGTATGATGCGTGATGTATGATTAATGACGAATGATGAACGATGTATGATGAACGTTGTATGATCAACGATGTATGTTGAACGATGTATTGTGTTTTATGTATGAAGTACGGTGGACGATGTACGGTTAACGATGTATGTCTTACGATATATGGTGTATGATGTACGATGAATGGTGTGTGATGTATGTTGAATGACGTATGATGAACGATGAACGTTGTATGATGTATGATGTATGATTTATGATGTATGATGTATGAAGTACAATGTATACGGTATGATGTGTGCCGTATGATGCATGATGTGTGATGAACGATATATGATGAACGATGTACGATGGACGATGTATGATGAACTCTGTATGATGAACGATGTGTGATGAACGATGTATGACGAACGATGTATGGTATATGATGTAGGATGTAGGCCGAACGACGTATCATGGAAGATGTTTAATGGACGGTGTGCGATGAACGATATATGTTGAACGATGTTTGATGAACGATGTACGACAAACGATGACCGATGTATGGTGAACGATGAACGATATGGAATGTATGATGAATGATTTATGATGTATGATGTATGATGTATGATGTATGATGTATGAAGTATGTTGTATGATGAATGATGTATGAAGAACGATGGACGATATATGATGTATGATGTATGATGTATGTTGTATGATGTATGATGTGTGATGTATGATGAACGATGTTTGACGAACGATGTATGATGAACGATGTATGAAGTATGATGTATGATGTACGATGTATGATGAACGAGGTATGATGATCGATGTATGATGAACAGTATATGATGGACGATGTTTGATCATGATGTATGATGAATGGCGTATGATGTATGACGTATGATGTATGATTTATGATGTATGATGTATGATGTATGATGTATGATTCACGATATATGATGTATGATGTCTGATTTATGATGTATGATGTATGTTGTATGATATATGATGTAAGAATTATGATGTATGATGTATGATGAATGATGAACGATGTATGATGTATGACGTATGATATATGATGTGTAATGTATATTGCATGATGTATGATGTATGATGTGTGATGTATGGTGAACGATGTATGATGAACGACGTATTATGAACGATATTTTATGAACGATGTATGTTCAACGATGTATGGTGTTTGATGTATGAAGTATGATGAACGATGTACGATTGACGATGTATGACTTATAATGTATGGTGTATGATGTATGATGTATGATGTATGATGTATGACGAATGACGTATGATGAACGTCGAAGGTTGTATGATGTATGATGTATGATGTATGATGTATGATGTATGATGATCCATGTATGGTGAATGATGTATGATGGACGATGTATGATGAACGATGTGTGATGAACGATGTATTTTGAACAATGTATGATGTTTGATGTATGAAGTATGATGAACGATGTACGATTAACTATGTATCACTTATGATGTATGGTGTATGATGTATGCCATAAGATGTATGATGTATGATGAATGAGGTATGATGAACGATGAACGTTGTATGATGTATGATTTATGATTAATGATGTATGATGTATGATGTATGATGTATGCTGTATGATGTATGTTGTATGATGGACGATGTATGATGAACGATGTATGATGAGCGATGGACAATTTGTGATGTATGATGTCTGATGTATGCAGTATGATGCACGATGTGTGATGCATGATGTATGATGTATGATGTATGATGTGTGATGTATGATGTATGATGTATGAAGTATGATGTATGATGTATGATGTATGATGTATGATGAGCGATGTTGACGAACGATGTATGATGATCGATGTATGAATAATAATGTATGAAGAACGATGCATGATGAACGATGTATGATGATCGATGGATGATGAACAATGTATGATGAACGATGTTTGATCAACGATGTATGATGAATTGCGAATGATGTATGACGTATGACGTATGGTGTATGATGTACGATGTATGATGTACGATATATGATGTATGATGTATGATTTATGATGTATGATGTACCATGTATGGTGAACGATGAATGATGGACGATGTATGGTGAACGATATATGATGAACGATGTATGATGGACGATGTATGATGTTCGATGTATGATGAACGATGTATGATGAACGATGTATGATGAACGATGCGTGATGAACGATGTATGGCATATGACGTAGGATGTAAGATGAAAGACGTATGATGGAAGATGTATGATGGACGATGTATGATGAACGATGTATGATGAACGATGTATGATGGACCATGTATGATGAACGATACATGATGAAGGAATTATGTTGAACGATGAATGGTGTTTGATGTATGAAGTATGATGAACGATGTACGATTAACGATGTATCACTTATGATGTATGGTGTATGATGTATGTAGTATGATGGACGATGTATGATGAACGATGTATGATGAACGGTGTATGATGGACGATGTATGATGAACGATGTATGATGAACTACGTATGATGAACGATGTATGATGAACGATGTATGATGTACAATATATGATAAATGATGTGTGATGTATGTTGTGTAATGTGTGATGTGTGATGCATGACTTACGATGAATGGTGAACGATGTATGATGAACGATATATGATGCACGATTAATGATGAGCGATGGACGATTTGTGATGTATGATGTATGATGTATGCTGTATGGCTTATGATGGACAATGTATGACGCACGACGTACGACGAACGACGTATGATGAACGATGTATGATGAACGACGTTAGATGATCGATGCATGATTAACCATGTATGATGAATGATCTAATATGAACTATGAATAACGACCGATGTATCATGACCGATTGTTGACAATCGATGAACTATATATGATGTATGATGACCGATGTATTATGTATAATGTATGATGAACGATGTATGCTATTTGATGTATGGTGTATGATAAACATGTACGATGAGCGATGTATGATGTACGATGTATTATGTATGATGTATGTTGTATTGCGTATGATGACAGGTGTATGATGACCGATGTATGATGAACCATATATGATGATCGATGTATGATGAACGATGTATGGTGACCGATGAATGTTGACCGATGTATGATATACGATGTATGATGTACAATGTATGATATATGATGTGTGATGTATGTTGTGCAATGTACGATGTGTGATGCATGACGTACGATGTATGGTGAACGATGTATGATGAACGATATATGATGCCCGATGTATGATGAGCGATGTATGGCAACCGATGACCGATGTATGGTTAACGATGGAGGATATATGCTGTATGATGTATGATTCATGATGTATGATGTATGATGTATGATGTATGATGTATGATGTATGAAGAACGATGGACGATTTATGATGTATGATGTGTCATGTATGATGTATGATGCATGATGTATGATGTAAGATGTATGATGAACGATGTATTATGTATGATGTATGATGTATGATGTATGACGTATGATGGACGATGTATGTTGAACGAGGTATGATGAACGATTTATGATGAACGATGTATGATTAACGATGTCTGATGAACGATGTATGCTGTATGATGCACGATGTATGATGAACGATGTATGATGGAAGATGCATGATGAACGATGTATGATGGACGATGTATGATGAACGATGTGTTATGATCCATGTATGGTGAACCATGTATGATGAATGATGTATTATGAAGTATGTATGACGACCGTCGTATGATGACCGATTATTGATGAACGATGAACTATATATGATGTATTTTGTATGATTTATGATGTATGATGTATGATGTATTATGTTTGATGTATGATGTGTGTTGTATGATGTATGATGCATGGTGAACGATGAACGATGTATGATGTATGATGTATGATGTATGATATATGATGTATGATGTATGATGGACGAAGTTTAACGGACGATGTATGATGTATGATGTATGATATATGATGTATGATATATGATGTAAGATGTATAATGAACGATGTTTGACGAGCAACGTATGATGCACGATGTATAAAGAATGATGTATGATGAAAGATGTATGATGAACAAGGTATGATGATCGATGTATGATGAACAATATACGATAGACGATGTTTGATCGACGATGTATGATGAATGGCGTATGATGTATGACTTATGATGTATGATGTATGATGTATGATGTATGATGTATGATGTATGATTTACGATAAATGATATATGATGTATGATTTATAATGTGTGATGTATGATGCATGGGGCATGATGAACGATATATGATGTATGATGTATGATTTATGATGTATGATGTATGATGTATGATATATGATGTGTGATGTATGATGTATGATGTATGATGAACGATGTATGATGAACGATGTATAATGAACGGTGTATGATGAACGATGTATGTTGAACGATATATGGTGTTTGATGTATGAAGTATGATGAACGATGTACGATTAACGATGTATGACTTATGATGTATGGTGTATGATTTATGATGTATGATGCGAGATGCATGACGAATGTTGTATGATGAACGATGTATGACGAACGATGTATGTTGAACGATGTATTGTATTTGATGTATGAAATACGATGGACGATGTAAGATTAACGATGTATGACTTACGATGTATGGTGTATGATGTATGATGTATGATGTGTGATGTATGTTGGATGACCTATGATGAACGATGAACGTTGTATGATGAATGATGTATGATTTATGATGTATGATGTATGATGTATGATGTATGCTGTATGATGTATGTTGTATGATGGACGATGTGTGATGAACGATGTATGATGAACGATGTATGATGGACGATGTATGATGAACGATGTACTATTAGCGAAGAATGATGTATGATGTATTGTGTATGATGTATGTTGTATTGCGTATGATGCCCGACGTATGTTGAACCATATATGAAGAACGATGTATGATGAACGATGTATGATGACCGAAGAATGATGACCGATGTATGATGAACGAAGTATGATGAACTATGTATGATGAACGATGTATGATGAACGATGTATGATGAACGATGTATGGTATATGATGAAGGATGTAAGCTGAACGACGTATCATGGAAGATGTTTAATGGAATGTGTGTGATGAACGATATATGTTGAACGATTTTTGATGAACGATGTATGACAACCGATGACCGATATATGGTGAACGATGAACGATATAGGATGTATGATGCATGATTTATGATGTATGATGTATGATGTATGATGGATGATGTATGATGTGTGATGTATGATTTATGATGTATGATGTATGATGTATGATGTATGATGTATGAAGAACGATGGACGATGTATGATATATGATGTATGATGTATGATGTATGATATATGATGTATGATGTATGATGAACGATGTATGATGAACGATGTATGATCAACTATGTATGATGAGCGATGTATGTTGACAGATGTATGGTGTTTGAGGTATGGAGTATGATGAAAGATGTACGATTAACGATGTATACCTTATGATGTATGGTGCATGATGTATGATGTATGATGTGTGATGTGTGTTGAATGATCTATTATGAACGATGGACGTTGTATGATGTATGATGTATGATTTATGATGTATGATGTATGATGTTTGATGTATGCGGTATGATGAATGTCGTATGATGGACGATGTGTGGTGAACGATGTATGATGTATGATGTATGATGGACGATGTATGATGAACGATATATGATGAACGATGTATGACTAAAGGTGTATGATGAACCATGTATGATGACCGATGTATGATGAACGATGAACGATGTATGATGTATGCTGTATGATGTATGAAATATGATGTAACATGGATGATGTATGATGTACGATGTATGTTGTATGATGAATGATGTACAATGAAAAATGAACGATGCATGCTGAACTGTGTATGATGGACTCTGTTTGATGAACGACGTATGATGAACGATGTATGATGGACGATGTATGACGGACGATGCATGCTGAACGGTGTATGATGAACGATGTTTGATGAAGTATGTATGATGACCGATGTATGATGGACGATGGACGATGTATGATGTATTATGTATGGTGTACGATATATGATGTAAGATGTATTTTGTATGATGTATGATGCATGATGTATGATGTGTGATGTATGATGTATGATGTAGGGTGTATGATGTATGAGGTAGATGAACGATGTATGATGAACGATGTATGATGAACGATATATGTTGAACGGTGTATGATTAACGATGTATGATGAACGACGTACGATGGACGATGTATGCTTGACGGTGTATGATGGACGATATATGATGAACAACTTATGATGAACGATGTATGATGAACGATGTATGATGGCCGATGTATTGTGAACGATGAACGGAGAATGATGTATGATGTATGATGTATGATATACGATGTAAGATATATCGTGTGTGATGTATGATGTATGATGTATGTTGTATGATGTATGATGTATTATGTATGACGTATGATGAACGATGTATGATGGACGGTGTATGATGAACGATATGTGTCATATGACGTATGACGTATGATGTATGCTGTATGATGCATGATGTATGATGCCTGATGAACGATGTATGGTGAACGATGTATTGTGGACGATGTATGATGAACTATTTATGATGAACAACGAATGATGAGCGATGTATGACGACCGATGTATGATGGACGGTGTGGGATGATCAATGTAAGATGAACGATGTATGATGAACGATGTGTGACGTACGATGTATGATGTATGACGTATTCTGTATGATGCATGATGTATGATGCACGATGTCTGATGTATGATGTATGATGTTTGATGAACGACGTATGATGAACGGTGTACTATGAACGATGAACAATGTACGATGTATGATTTACGGTGTATGATATATGAATTAATATGTATGATGTATGATGTGTGATGAACGATGTTTGATGAAGGATGCATGATGGTCGATGTGTGATGAACGACGTACGATGAACGATGTATGATGGAGGATGTATGATGGACGATGTATGGTGAACGATGTATGATGTGATGAAGGATGTACGATGTATGATGAACGATGTATGTTGAACGGAGTATGATGAACGATGTATAATGAACGATGTATGATGTAGGATGGATGATGAACGATGTATGAATAAAGGTGTCTGTTGAGCGATGTATGATGATCGATATATGATGACGGATGTATGGTGAACGATGAACGATGTATGGTGTATGATGTATGGTGTACGATATATAATGTAAGATGTATGAAGTATGATGTATGATGCATGATGTATGATGTATGATGGACGATGTGTGATGACCGATGTATGATGGACGATGAATGATGAACGATGTATGATGAACAATGTTTGAATAAAGTATTCTGATGGACGAAGTATGATGAACGACGGATGATGGACGATATATGACTATAGGTGTCTGATGGACGATGTATGATGAACGATCTATGATGGCCGATGTATGTTGAACGATGAACGATGTATGATGTATGATGTATGGTATATGATATATGATGTAAGATGTATGATGTATGATGAATGATGTATGATGTATGATGTGTGATGTATGATGTATGAAGTAGGATGTATGATGTATGAGGTATGATGGACGATATATGATGAACGGTGTATGACGAACGATGTATGATGAACGACGTTTGATGGTCGATGTATGATGGTCGATGTATGATGAACGATGTATGGTGAACGATGCATGATGAGCGATTAATGATGAACGATGTATAATGAACGATGTATGATGAACGACGGATGATGAACGATGGATGATGAACAATGTTTGATTAAAGTATTCTGATGGACGAAGTATGATGAACGATGAACGATGTATTATGTATGACGTATGGTGTATGATATATGATGTAAGATGTATGACATATGATGTGTGATGTATGATGCGTTATGTATGATGGACGATGTATGATGAACGATGTATGATGACCGATGAACGTTGCATGCTGCATGATGTATGCTGTATGATGAACGATTGAAGATGGACAATGTATTATGAACGGTGGACGATGTACGATTTATGATGAACGATGTATGATGAACGGTGTATGATGAACGATGTATGATGAACTATGTATGAATAACGATGTATGATGACCGTTTCTTAATGAACGATGAATGATGAACGATTTATGATGAATGATGTACGTTGAACTATGAATGATGAACGATGTATGATTAAAGGTGTCTGATGAACGATTTATGATGAACGATGTATGATGAACGATGTGTGATGACCGATGTATGATGAACGATGAACGATGTATGATGTACGATGAACGATGTATGATGAACGATGTATGAGGAACGATGTGTGATGACCGATCTATGATGAACGATGTGAGATGTACTAAGTATGATGAACTATGCATGATGAACGATGTATGATGAACGATGTACTGTGGACGATGTATGATGGACGATTTATGTGGAACAACGAATGATGAACGATGTATGACGACCGATGTATGATGGACGGTGTGTGATGATCAATGTAAGATGAACGATATATGATGAACGATGTGTGACGTACGATGTATGATGTATGACGTATTCTGTATGATGCATGATGTATGATGCACGATGTCTGATGTATGATGTATGATGTATGATGCATGATGTATGATGTATGATGTATGATGTATGATGTATGATGTATGATGTAGGATGTATGACGTATGAGGTATGACGAACGATGTATGATGAGCGATATATGTTGGACGTTGTATGAAGAACGATGTACGATAAACGACGTACGATGAACGATGTATGATGAACGGTGTATGGTGAACGATACATGATGAACATTGTATGATTTACGATGTATGATGAACTATGTATGATGAACGTTGTGTCATGAACGATGTATTATGAACGATGTATGATGAAATATTTATTAGGTATGATATATGATGTATGATGTGTGAACGTTGTATGATGAAGGATGTGTGATGTATGATGTATGATGTATGATATTTGATGTATGATGTATGATGCATGATGTATGATGTATGATGTAGGATGTATGATGTATGTTGTATGATGTATGATAAACGACGTTTGACGAACGATGTATGATGAACGATGTATGAAGTATGATGTATGATGTATGATGTAGAATGTATGACGAATGAGGTATGATGAACGGTGAATGATGAACGATATATGTTGAACAGTGTATGATGAACGATGTGCGATGAACGACGTACGATGAACGATGTATGATTAAAGGTTTCTGAGGAACGATGTTTGATGGACGATATATGATGACCGATATATGATGAACGATGAACGATGTATGATGTATGATGTATGGTGTATGAAATATGATGTAAGATGTATGATGTATGATGTATGATATATGATGTATGATGTATGATGTATGGTGTATGATGTATGACGTATGATGTATGAGGTATGATGGACGGTGTATGATGAACGATGTATGATGGACGATACATGTTGAACGGTGTATGATGAACGATGTATGATGAACGACGTACGATGAACGATCTATGTTGTACGGTGTATGATGAACGTTATATGATGAACAACGTATGATGAACGATCTATGATGAACGATGTATGATGAACGATGTATGATGACTGTTGTATTGTGAACGATGGACGATGTATGATGTATGATGTGTGATGTATGATATATGATGTAAGATGTATGATGTATGATATATGATGCATGATGTATGATGTGTGATGAACGATGTATGATGTATGACGTGTGATGAACGATGTATGATGAACGGTGTATGATGACCGATGTGTGTCGTATGATGTATGATGTATGATGTATACCGTATGATGCATGATGTATGATGCATAACGGACGATGTATGATGAACGATGTATTGTGGCCTATGTATGATGTACGATGTATGACGAACAACGTATAATGAACGATGTATGATGAACGATGTATGGAGAACGAGGTGTGAAGTACGATGTACGATGAACGATGTATGATGAGCTATGTGTGATGAGCGATGTATGATGAACGATTTTGATGAACGATGTATTATGATCTATTTGTGATGAACGATGTTTGATGAACGATGTATGATGATCGATTAATGATGAACGATGTATGATGAACGATGGATGATGGACGATCGACGATGGACGATATTTGATTAAAGTAGACTGATGGGCGATGTATGACGAACGATGAACGTTGCATGCTGTATGATGTATGCTGCATGATGAACGATATTATATGAACGATGTATGATGAATGATGAAGGATGTACGATGTATGATGAACGATGTATGATGAACGGTGTATGATGAACGATTTATAATGAACGATGTATGATGAACGATGACTGATGAACGATGTATGACTAAAAGAATCTGGTGGGCGATGTATGATGAACGATGTATGTTGACGGATGTGTGGTGAACGATGAACGATGTATGATGTATGATGTATGATGAACGAAGAACGATGTACGATGTATGATGATCGATATATGATGAACGACGTGTGATGAACGATATATGATCAACGATGTATGATGAACGACGTATGAGATATGATGTATGATGTATGATGTATGATGTATGATGTTTAATGTATGATGTATGCTGTATGACGCATGATGTATGATGAATGGTATATGATGGGAAATGGATGATGAACGAATTGTGATGAACAATGTATGATGAACGATGTATGATGACCGATGTATGATGAACGATGAACGATGTACGATGTATGATTTATGGTGCATGATATATGATGTAAGAAGTAAGATGAATGATGTATGATGTATTATGCGTGATATATGATGTATGATGTATGATGTATGATGAACGACGAAACATGAACGATGTATTGTGGACGATGTATTATGGACGATGTATGATGAACAACGTATGATGAACGATGTATGATGAACGATGTGTGATGACCGATATATGGTGAACGATGAACGATGAACGATATATGATGTACGATGTATGACGACCGATGAACTTTGCATGCTGTATGATGTAAGTTGTATGATGAACAATATAAGATGAACGATGTATAATAGACGATGGACGATGTACGATGTAAGATGAACGACGCATGATGAACAGTGCATGATGAACGATGTATGACGAACGATGTACGATGGACGATGTATGATGAACCATGTATGATGAACGATATATGATGTACGATTTATGACGAACTATGTATGTTGAACGATGAATAATGAACGATGTATGATTAAAGGGTTCTGAGGAACGATGTATGATGGATGATTTATGATGACCGATATATGATGAACGATGAACGATGTATGATGTATAATGTATGGTGTATGATATATGATGTAAGATGTATGATGTATGATGTATGATGAATGATGTATGATGTATGATGTATGGTGTATGATGTAGGATGTATGATGTATGAGGTATAATGAACGATGTATGATGAACGACGTATGATGGACGATATATGTTGTACGGTGTATGATGAACGATGTATGATGAACGATGTACGATGAACGATGTATGATGAACGGTGTATGATGAGCGATATATGATGAACAACGTATGATGAACGATGTATGATGAACGATGTATGATGACCGATGTATGATATATGATTTAAGTTGTATGATGTATGATGTATGATGCATGATGTATGATGTATGGTGTATGATGTATGATGCATGATGTATTATATATGATTAATATGTATGACGTATGAGGTATGATGAACGATGTATGATGAACGATATGTGTTGAAGAGTGTATGATGAACGAGGTACGATGAACGGCGCACGATGAACGATGTATGATGGACGGTGTATGATGAACGATGTATGATGTACAATGTATGATGAACGATGTATGATGAACGATGTATGATGAACGATGTATGATGAACGATGTATGATGAACGATGTATGATGAACGACGAATGATGAACGATGTATGATGAACGATATATGGTGAACGATATATGATGATCGACGGATGATGAACGATGTATGATAAAAGGTGCCTGATGAACGATGTATGAAGAACGATGTATGATGTATGATGTAGAATGTATGACGCATGAGGTATGATGAACGGTGTATGATGAACGATATATGTTGAACAGTGTATGATGAACGATGTGCGATGAACGACGTACGATGAACGATGTATGATTAAAGGTTTCTGAGGAACGAAGTTTGATGGACGATATATGATGACCGATATATGATGAACGATGAACGATGTATGATGTATGATGTATGGTGTATGATATATGATGTAAGATGTA
This sequence comes from Tetragonula carbonaria, assembly GCA_032399595.1. NCBI lineage: Eukaryota > Metazoa > Arthropoda > Insecta > Hymenoptera > Apidae > Tetragonula > Tetragonula carbonaria. Next base: position 14,549 of record JAUCRC010000049.1, on the reverse strand, counting down.
TGATGTATGATGTATGATATGTGATGTATGATGTATGATGTATGGTGTATGATGTATGACGTATGATGTATGAGGTATGATGGACGGTGTATGATGAACGTTGTATGATGGACGATACATGTTGAACGGAGTATGATGAACGATGTATGATGAACGACGTACGATGAACGATCTATGATGTACGGTGTATGATGAACGTTATATGATGAACAACGTATGATGAACGATGTATGATGAACGATGTATGATGACCGTTGTATTGTGAACGATGAACGATGCTTGATGTATGATGTGTGATGTATGATATATGATGTAAGATGTATGATGTATGATATATGATGCATGATGTATGATGTGTGATGAACGATGTATGATGTATGACGTGTGATGAACGATGTATGATGAACGGTGTATGATGACCGATGTGTGTCGTATGATGTATGATGTATGATGTATACCGTGTGATGCATGATGTATGACGCATAACGGACGATGTATGATGAACGATGTATTGTGGCCTATGTATGATGAACGATGTATGACGAACAACGTATGATGAACGATGTATGATGAACGATGTATGGAGAACGAGGTGTGAAGTACGAAGTACGATGAACGATGTATGATGAACGATGTGTGATGAGCGATGTATGATGAACGATTTTGATGAACGATGTATTATGATCTATTTGTGATGAACGATGTATGATGAACGATGTATGATGAACGATTAATGATGAACGATGTATGATGATCGATGGATGATGAACGATCGATGATGGACGATATTTGATTAAAGTAGACTGATGGGCGATGTATGACGAACGATGAACGTTGCATGCTGTATGATGTATGCTGCATGATGAACGATATTATATGAACGATGTATGATGAATGATGAAGGATGTACGATGTATGATGAACGATGTATGATGAACGGAGTATGATGAACGATTTATAATGAACGATGTATGAAGAACGATGACTGATGAACGATGTATGACTAAAAGTATCTGGTGGGCGATGTATGATGAACGATGTATGTTGACGGATGTATGGTGAACGATGAACGATGTATGATGTATGATGTATGGTGTACGATGTATGATGTAAGATGTATGATGTATGATGTATGATGCATGATGTATGATGTATGATGAACGATGCGTGATGACCGATGTATGATGGACGGTGCATGATGGACGATGTATGATGAACGATATATGTTGAACGGTGTATGATGAACGATATATGATGAACGACGTACGATGAACGATATATGATGGACGGTGTATGATGAACGATGTATGATGAACGATGCATGATGAACGATTTATGATGAACGATATATGATGAAAGATGTATGATGAACGATGGATGATGAACGATGTATGATGAACGATGTATGATGACCGATGTATGATGAACGATGAACGGTGTATGATGTATGATGTATGGTGTATGATATATGATGTAAGATGTAAGATGTATGATGTATGATGTATGATGCATGATATATGATGTATGATATATGATGTATGATGTAGGATGTATGATGTATGAAGTATGATGGACGATGTATGAAGAACGATGTATGATTAACTGTATATGTCGGACGATTTATGATGACCGATGTGTGATGAATGATGAACGATGAATGATGTATGATGTATGGGGTATGATATATGAGGTAGGATGTATGAAGTTTGATGTATGATGAATGATGAATGTTGTATGATGTATGATGTATAATCAATGATTTGTGATTTACGATGAATGAGGTATGGTGAGCGATGTATGATGATCGATGTATGACTACCGATGAACTTTGGATGCTGTATGATGTATGTTGTATGATGAACGATATAAGATGAACGATGTATAATAGACGATGAACGATGTACGATGTAAGATGAACGACGCATGATGAACGGTGCATGATGAACGATGTATGACGAACGATGTATGATGAACGATGTATGATGAACGATGTACGATGTACGACGTATGACGAGCGATGTATGATGAACGATGTATGATGAACGATGTATGATGAACGATGTGTGATGACCGATATATGGTGAACGATGAACGATGAACGATATATGATGTACGATGTATGACGAGCGATGTATGATGAACGATGTGTGATGAGCTTTGTACGATAGACCATGTATGATGAACGATGTATGAGGTATAATGTATGTTGAATGATGTATGATGTATGATATGTGATGCATGATGTAAGCTGCATGATGTTTGATGTATGATGTATGATGTATGATGTATAATGTATGATGAACGATGAACATGTATGATGTATGATGTATGCTGTATGATGAGCGATGTATGATGTACGATGGATTGTGATCGATGTATGATCAAAAGTGACTGATGAACGATGTATGATGAACGATTTATGATGACCGATGTGTGATGAACGATGAACGATGAATGATGTATTGTGTATGGTGTATGATATATGAGGTAAGTTGTATGATGTATGATGTATGATGTATGATGTGTGTTGTATGATGTATGATGTATGATGAATGATTTGTGATTTACTATGAGTGAGGTATGGTGAGCGATGTATGATGATCGATGTATGACGACCGAGGAACATTGCATGCTGTATGATGTATGTTGTAAGATGAACGATATAAGATGAACGATGTATAATAGACGATGAACGATGTACGATGTAAGATGAACGACGCATGATGAACGGTGCAAGATGAACGATGTATGACGAACGATGTATGATGAACGATGTATGATGAACGATGTATGATGTACGATTTATGACGAACTATGTATGTTGAACGATGAATTATGAACGATGTATGATTAAACGGTTCTGAGGAACGATGTATGATGGACGATGTATGATGACCGATATATGATGAACGATGAACGATGTATGATGTATGATGTATGGTGTATGATATATGATGTAAGATGTATGATGTATGATGTATGATGAATGATGTATGATGTATGATGTATGGTCTATGATGTAGGATGTCTGATGTATGAGGTATGATGGACGATGTATTATGAACGATGTATGATGGACGATATATGTTGAACGGTGTATGATGAACGATGTACGATGAACGACGTACGATGAACGATGTATGATGAACGGTGTATGATGAACGATATATGATGTACAACGTATGATGAACGATGTATGATGAACGATTCATGATAACCTTTGTATTGTGAACGATGAACGATGTATGATGTATGATGTGTGATGTATGATATATGATGTAAGATGTATGACGTATGATATATGATGAATGATGTATGATGTATGATGTACGATGTATGATGTATGACGTGTGATGAACGATGTATGATGAACGGTGTATGATGAACGATGTATGTCGTATGATGTATGATGTATGATGTATGCTGTATGATGCATAATGTATGATGCATAATGGACGATGTATGATGAACGATGTATTGTGGACTATGTATGATGAACGATGTATGATGAACAACGTATGATGAACGATGTATGATGAACGATGTATGGAGATCGATGTGTGATGTACGATGTACGATGAACGATGTATGATGAACGATGTGTGATGAGAGATGTATGATGAACGATTTTGATGAACGATGTATTATGATCTATTTGTGATGAACGATGTATGATGAACGATGTATGATGAACGATTAATGATGAACGATGTATGCTGAACGATGGATGATGAACGATCGATGAGGGACGTTGTTTGATTAAAGTAGACTGATGGACGATATATGATGAACGATGAACGTTGCATGCTGTATGATGTTTGCTGCATGATGAACGATATTATATGAACGATTTATAATGAATGGTGAAGGATGTACGATGTATGATGAACCATGTATAATGAACGGAGTATGATGGACAATTTATAATGAACGATGTATGACGAACGATGAATGATGAACGATGTATGACTAAAGGTGTCTGATGAACGATGTATGAAGGACGATGTATGATGTCCTATGTATGATATATGATGTAAGATGTATGATGTGTGATGTATGATGCATGATGAACGATGTATGGTGAGCGATGTATGATGAACGATGTATGATGAACGACGAATGATGAACGATATATGATGAACGATATATGGTGAACGATATATGATGATCGACGGACGATGTATGATTAAATGTGCCTGATGAACGATGTATGAAGAACGATGTATGATGACCGATGTATGATATATGGTGTAAGATGTATGATGTATGATGTATGATGCATGATGTATGATGTATGATGTATGATGTATGATGTAGGATGTATGACGTATGAGGTATGATGAACGATGTATGATGAACGACATATGTTGAACGGTGCATGATGAACGATGTACGATAAACGACGTACGATTAACGATGTATGATGAACGGTGTATGGTGAACGATATATGATGAACAATGTATGATTTACGATGTATGATGAACGATGTATGATGAACGTTGTATAATGTACGATGTATTATGAGCGATGCATGATGAAACATGTATTAGGTATGATACATGATGTATGATGTGTGAACGGCGTATGATGAAGGATGTGTGATGTATGATGTATGATGTATGATATATGATGTATGATGTATGATGCATGATGTATGATGTATGATGTAGAATGTATGACGCATGAGGTATGATGAACGGTGTATGATGAACGATGTATTATGAACGATGTATGACGACCGATGTATAGTGAACGGTGTGTGATGAACGTTGTATGACGAACGGTATATAATGAACGAATTGTGATGTATGATGAATGATGCATAATGTATGCTGTATGATGCATGATGTATGATGCTTGATGTGTGATGTATGACGCATGATGTGCGATTTATTTTGAGCGATTTATGATGAACGATGTGTGTTGAACGGTGTATGATGGACGATGTAAGATAAAAGTAGTACGATGAACGTGGTATGAACAACGGTGTATGGTGAACGATTTATGATGACCGATGTATGATGAACGATGAACGATGTATGATATATGCTGAATGATGTATGATATTTGATGTAACATGCATGATGTATGATGTATGATGCATGATGTATGATGTATGATGTATGTAGTATGATGTATGATGTAGGATGTATGACGTATGAGGTATGATGGACGATGTATGACGAACGATATATGTTGAACGGTGTATGATGAACGATGTATGTTGAACGATCTACGATGAAGGATGTATGATGGACGGTGTATGATGAACGATGTATTATGAACAATGTATGACGAACGATGTATGATGAACCATGTATGATGAACGTTGTGACATGAACGATGTATTATGAGCGATGTATGAAGAAATATGTATTAGGTATGATGTATGATGTATGAGGTGTGACGTATGATGGACGGTGTATGATGAACGATGTGTGATGTATGATGTATGCTGTATGATATGTGATGACAGATATATGATGAACGATGAACTATGTACGATATATGATTAACGATATATGATGTACGATGTATGATGAACGATGTGTGAAGAACGACGTATGATGTATGATGTATGATACATGATGTATGATGTATTATGTTTGATATATGATGTGTGATGTATGATGTATGATGGCCGATGTACGTTGTATGCGCTACGATATATGTTGTATGATGAACGATAGAAGATGAACGATATATGATGAACGAAGATCGATGTACGATATATGATGATCGTTATATGATGAACGATGTGTGATGAACGATGTATGATCAACGATGTATGATGAACGACGTATGAGGTATGATGTATGATGTATGATGTATGATGTATGATGTTTAATGTACGATGTATGCTGTATGATGCATGATGTATGATGAATGGTATATGATGACTAATGGATGATGAACGAAGTATGATGAACGATGTATGATGAACGATGTAAGGTGACCGATGTATGATGAACGATGAACGATGTACGATGTATGATTTATGGTGTATGATATATGATGTAAGAAGTAAGATGGAAGATGTATGATGTATAATGCATGATATATGATGTATGATGTTAGATGTGTGATGTATTATGTATGATGTATGAGGTATGATGGACGATGTATTATGAACGATGTATGATTAACGATATATGTTGAACTGTATATGATGAACGATGTATGATGAACGACGTACGATGATCGATGTATGATGAACGGTGAATGATGAACGATGTATGATGAACAACGTATAATGAACGATGTATGATGAACGTTGTATGATGACCGATGTATGACGAGCGATGAATGATGAACGTTGTGTGATGAGCGATGTACGATAGACCATGTATGATGAACGATATATGAGGTATGATGCATGTTGAATGATGTATGATGTATGATATATGATGCATGATGTATGCTGCATGATGTTTGATGAATGATGTATGATGTATGATGTATAATGTATGATGAACGATGAACATGTATGATGTATGATGTATGTTGTATGATGTACGATGTATGATGAACGATGGATGGTGATCGATGTATGATCAAAGGTGTTTGATGAACGATGTATGATTAACGACGAATGATGAACGATGTATGATTAAAGGTGTCTCATGAACGATGTATTATGAACGATGTGTGATAAACGATGTATGATGTATGATGTATGATACATGATGTATGATGCATTATGTTTGATGTATGATGGGTGATGTATGATGTATGATGACCGATGTACGTTGTATGCGCTACGATGTATGTTGTATGATGAACGATTGAAGATGAACGATGTATGACGAACGATGTGCGATGTACGATGTATGATGATCGATATATGATGAATGATGTGTGATGAAAGATGTATGATCAACGATGTATGGTGAACGACGTGTGAGGTATGATGTATGATGTATGATGTATGATGTATGATGTACAATGTATGATGTATGCTGTATGATGCATGATGTATGGTGCATGGTATAAAATGTGTAATGGATGATGAACGAAGTACGATGAACGATGTATGATGAACGATGTATAATAGGCCAATATATATGATGAACAACATACAATAGACAATATTATGATGAACAGTGTATAATAAACGAAGTATGATGAACAATGCATAATAAACAATATATAGTGAGCAATATATAATAAACAATGTTTAATAAACGACAAATAATGAACAATATATAATGAACAATTATATAATAAAACAATATATAATAATCAACAGACAATGTATAATTAAAGGTATAATAAACAATATATAAAAGACAATGCTATAATAACCAATATATGATATATGCTGTAAGATGTATGATGTATGATGTATGATGCATGATGTATGATGTATGATGTATGATGTATGATGTAGGATGTATGACGTATGAGGTATGATGAACGATGTATGATGAACGATATATGTTGAACGGTGCATGATGAACGATGTACGATAAACGACGTACGATTAACGATGTATGATGAACGGTGTATGGTGAACGATATATGATGAACAATGTATGATTTACGATGTATGATGAATGATGTATGATGAACGTTGTGTAATGTACGATGTATTATGAACGATGTATGATGAAATATGTATTAGGTATGATACATGATGTATGATGTGTGAACGGTGTATGTTGAAGGATGTGTGATGTATGATGTATGATGTATGATATATGATGTATGATGTATGATGCATGATGTATGATGTATGATGTAGAATGTATGACGCATGAGGTATGATGAACGGTGTGTGATGAACGATATATGTTGAACAGTGTGTGATGAACGATGTACGATGAACGACGACGATGTACGATGTATGACGAACGGTGTATGATGAACGATATATGATGTACAATGTATGGTGAACGATGAATGATGCACGATGTATGGTGAACGATGTGTGATGACCGATGTGTGATTAACGATGGGTGATGAACGATGTATGATGAGCGATGTATGATGTATGATGTATGATGTATGACTTATGATGTATGATGAACGGTGCATGATGAACTATGAATGATGAACGACGCATGATGAACTATGTATGATGAACGATGTATTATGAACGATGTATGACGGCCGATGTATAATGGACGGTGTGTGATGAACGTTGTAAGACGAACGGTATATAATGAACGAATTGTGATGTATGATATATGATGCATAATGTATGCTGTATGATGCATGATGTATGATGCTTGATGTGTGATGTATGACGCATGATGTGCGATTTATTTTGAGCGATTTATGATGAACGATGTGTGTTGGACGGTGTATGATGAACGATTTATGATTAAAGTAGTACGATGAACGTGGTATGAACAACGGTGTATGGTGAACGATTTATGATGACCGATGTATGATGAACGATGAACGATGTATGATATATGCTGAATGATGTATGATATATGATGTAACATGCATGATGTATGACGTATGATGCATGATGTATGATGTATGATGTATGCAGTATGATGTAAGATGTCGGATGTATGACGTATGAGGTATGATGACCGATGTATGACGAACGATATATGTTGAACGCTACGATGAAGGATGTATGATGGACGGTGTATGATGAACGATGTATTATGGACAATATATGATGAACGATGTATGATGAACCATGTATTATGAACGTTGTGACATGAACGATATATTATGAACGATGTATTATGAAATATGTATTAGGTATGACGTATGATGTATGATGTTTGACGTATGATGAACGATGTATTATGAACGATGTGTGATGAACGATGTATGATGTATGATGTATGATACATGATGTATGATGCATTATGTTTGATGTATGATGTGTGATGTATGATGCATGATGACCGATGTACGTTGTATGCGCTACGATGTATGTTGTATGATGAACGATTGAATATGAACGATGTATGACGAACGAAGCGCGATGTACGATGTATGATGATCGATATATGATGAATGATGTGTGATGAACGATGTATGTTCAACGATGTATGATGAACGACGTATGAGGTATGATGTATGATGTATGATGTATGATGTATGTTGTATAATTTATGATGTATGCTGTATGATGCATGATGTATGATGCCTGGTATAAAATGGGTAATGGATGATGATCGAAGAACGATGAACGATGTATGGTGAACGATATATGATGACCGATGTATGATGAACCATGAACGATGTATGATGTATCATGTATGGTGTATGATATATGATGTAAGATGTAAGATGTATGATGTATGATGTATGATGCATGATGTATGATGTATGATATATGATGTATGATGTAGGATGTATGATGTAAGAGGTATGATGGACGATGAATGATGAACGATGAATGATTAACGATATATGTCGAACGATTTATGATGACCGATGTGTGATGAATGATGAACGATGAATGATGTATGATGAATGGAGTAAGATATATGAGGTAGGATGTATGATGTATGATGTATGATGAATGATATATGTTGTATGATGTATGATGTATGATGAATGATTTGTGATGTACGATGAATGAGGTATGGTGAGCGATGTATGATGATCGATGTATGACTACCGATGAACTTTGCATGCTGTATGATGTATGTTGTATGATGAACGATATAAAATGAACGATGTATAATAGACGATGAACGACGTACGATGTAAGATGAACGACGCATGATGAACGGTGCATGATGAAAGATGTATGACGAACGATGTATGATGAACGATGTATGATGAACTATGTATGATGTACGATTTATGCCGAACTATGTATGTTGAACGATGAATAATGAACGATGTATGATTAAAGGTTTCTGAGGAACGATATATGATGGACGATGTATGATAACCGATGTATGATGAACGATAAATGATGTATGATGTATGATGTATGGTGTATGATATATGATGTAAGATGTATGATGTATGATGTATGATGAATGATGTATGATGTATGATGTATGGTGTATGATGTAGGATGTCTGATGTATGAGGTACGATGGACGATGTATTATGAACGATGTATGATGGACGATATATGTTGAACGGTGTATGATGGACGATGTACGATGAACGACGTACGATGAACGATGTATGATGAACGGTGTATGTTGAACGATATATGATGAACAACGTATGATGAACGATGTATGATGAACGATTTATGATGACCTTTGTATTGTGAACGATGAACGATGTATGATGTATCATGTGTGATGTATGATATATGATGAAAGATGTATGACGTATGATATATGATGAATGATGTATGATGTATGATGTACGATGTATGATGTATGACGTGTAATGAACGATGTATGATGAACGGTGTATGATGAACGATGTATGTCGTATGATGTATGATGTATGATGTATGCTGTATGATGCATAATGTATGATGCATAATGGACGATGTATGATGAACGATGTATTGTCGACTAAGTGTGATGAACGATGTATGATGAACGACGTATGATGAACGATGTATGATGAACGATGTATGGAGATCGATGTGTGATGTACAATGTACGATGAACGATGTATGATGAACGATGTGTGATGAGCGATGTATGATGAACGATTTTGATGAACGATGTATTATGATCTATCTGTGATGAACGATGTATGATGAACGATGTATGATGAACGATTAATTATGAACGATGTATGATGAACGATGGATGATGAACGATCGATGAGGGACGATGTTTGATTAAAGTAGACTGATGGACGATATATGATGAACGATGAACGTTGCATGCTGTATGATGTTTGCTGTATGATGAACGATATTATATGAACGATGTATAATGAATGGTGAAGGATGTACGATGTATGACGGACCATGTATGATGAACGGAGTATGATGGACAATTTATAATGAACGATGTATGATGAACGATGAATGATGAACGATGTAAGACTAAAGGTGTCTGGTGGGCGATGTATGATGTACGATGTATGATGACGGATGTATGGTGAACGATGGACGATGATCGATTTATGATGAACGATATATGATGAACGATGAATGATTAACGATGAATGATGAACTATGTATGATGGAAGATTTATGGTGAACGATGTGTGATGAACGACGGATGATGAACGATGTATGATTAAAGGTGTCTGATGAACGATGTATGAAGAACGATGTATGATGACCTATGTATGATATATGATGTAAGATGTATGATGTGTGATGTATGATGTATGATGAACGATTTATGGTGAACGATGTATGATGAACGACGTATGATGAACCATGTATGATTAAAGGTGTCTGATGAACGATGTATGATGAACGATATACGATGACCGATGTATGATATATGATGTAAGTTGTATGATGTATGATGTATGATGCATGATGTATGATGTATGGTGTATGATGTATGATGCATGATGTACAATGTATGATGGACGATGTATGATGAACGATGGATGATGAGCGATGTATGATGAACAATGTATGATGAACGGTGTATGATGAACGACGAATGATGAACGATGAATGATGAACGATATATGGTGAACGATACATGATGATCGACGGATGATGAATGATGTATGATTAAAGGTGCCTGATGAACGATGTATGAAGAACGATGTATGATGTCCGATGTATGATGAACGATGTATGATGAACGGTATATGTCGAACGGTGTATCATGAACGATATATGATGAACGACGTATGATGAACCATGTATGATTAAAGGTGTCTGATGAACGATGTATGATGAACGATGTGCGATGACCGATGTATGATATATGATGTAAGTTGTATGATGTATGATGTATGATGCATGATGTATGATGTATGGTGTATGATGTATGATGCATGATGTATTATATATGATTAATATGTATGACGTATGAGGTATGATGAACGATGTATGATGAACGATATATGTTGACGAGTGTATGATGAACGAGGTACGATTACCGACGTACGATGAACGATGTATGATGAACGGTGTATGATGAACGATGGATGATGTACAATGTATGATGGACGATGTATGATGAACGATGTATGATGAACGATGTATGATGAACAATGTATGATGAACGATGTATGATGAACGACGAATGATGAACGATGTATGATGAACGATATATGGTGAACGATACATGATGATCGACGGATGATGAATGATGTATGATTAAAGGTGCCTGATGAACGATGTATGAAGAACGATGTATGATGTCCGATGTATGATATATGGTGTAAGGGGTAACATGTATGATGTTTGATGTATGATGGATGATGTATGATGTATGATGAACGATGTGTGATGACCGATGTATGATGGACGATGCATGATGAACGATGTATGATGAACGATATATGTTGAACTTTGTATGATGAACGTTGAATGATGAACGACGTACGATGAACGATGTATGATGGACGGTGTATGATGAACGAAGTATGATGAACGATGCATGATGAACGATGTGTGGTGAGCGATGTATGATGAACGATGTATGATGAACGACGAATGATGAACGATTTATGATGAACGATATATGGTGAACGATATATGATAATCGACGGACGATGTATGATTAAAGGTGCCCGATGAACGATGTACGAAGAACGATGTATGATGACCGATGTATGATATATGGTGTAAGATGTATGATGTATGATGTATGATGCATGATGTGTGATGTATGATGTATGATGTATGATGTAGGATGTATGACGTATGAGGTATGATGAACGAAGTATGATGAACGATATATGTTGAACGGTGCATGATGAACGATTTACGATAAACGACGTACGATTAACGATGTATGATGAACGGTGTATGGTGAACGATATATGATGAACAATGTATGATTTACGATGTATGATGAATGATGTATGATGAACGTTGTGTAATGTACGATGTATTATGAACGATGTATGATGAAATATATATTAGGTATGATACATGATGTATGATGTGTGAACGGTGTATGATGAAGGATGTGTGATGTATGATGTATGATGTATGATATATGATGTATGATGTATGATGCATGATGTATGATGTATGATGTAGAATGTATGACGCATGAGGTATGATGAACGGTGTATGATGAACGATGTATTATGAACGATGTATGACGACCGATGTATAATGGACGGTTTGTGATGAACGTTGGATGACGAACGGTATATAATGAACGAATTGTGATGTATGATGACTGATTCATAATGTATGCTGTATGATGCATGATGTATGATGCTTGATGTGTGATGTATGACGCATGATGTGTGATATATTTTGAGCGATTTATGATGAACGATGTATGATTAAAGTAGTACGATGAACGTGGTATGAACAACGGTGTATGGTGAACGATTTATGACGACCGATGTATGATGAACGATGAACGATGTATGATATATGCTGAATGATGTATTATATATGATGTAACATGCATGATGTATGATGTATGATGCATGATGTATGATGTATGATGTATGTAGTATGATGTATGATGTAGGATGTATGACGTATGAGGTATGATGAACGATGTATGACGAACGATATATGTTGAACGGTGTATGATGAAGGATGGATGTTGAACGATCTACGATGAAGGATGTATGATGGACGGTGTATGATGAACGATGTATTATGAACAATGTATGATGAACGATGTATGATGAACCATGTATGATGAACGTTGTGACATGAACGATGTATTATGAACGATGTATGATGAAATATGTATTAGGTATGATGTATGATGTATGATGTGTGACGTATGATGGACGGTGTATGATGAACGATGTGTGATGTATGATGTATGCTGTATGATATGTGATGACAGATATATGATGAACGATGAACTATGTACGATATATGATTAACGATGTATGATGTACGATGTATGATGAACGATGTGTGAAGAACGACGTATGATGTATGATGTATGATACATGATGTATGATGTATTATGTTTGATATATGATGTGTGATGTATGATGTATGATGGCCGATGTACGTTGCATGCGCTACGATATATGATGTATGATGAACGATAGAAGATGAACGATGTATGATGAACGAAGATCGATGTACGATATATGATGAACGATGTGTGATGAACGATGTATGATCAACGATGTATGATGAACGACGTATGAGGTATGATGTATGATGTATGATGTATGATGTATGATGTTTAATGTATGATGCATGATGTATGATGAAAGGTATATGATGACTAATGGATGATGAACGAAGTATGATGAACGATGTATGATGAACGGTGTATGATGACCGATGTGTGATGAACGATGGACGATGTACGATGTATGATTTATGGTGTATGATATATGATGTAAGAAGTAAGATGGAAGATGTATGATGTATAATGCATGATATATGATGTATGATGTTAGATGTATGATGTAGGATGTATGATGTATGAGGTATGATGGACGATGTATGATGAACGATGTATGATTAACGATATATGTTGTCTGTATATGATAAACGATGTATGATGAACGA